>CAKALG010018748.1:0-12389 GCA_916700815.1 Helicolenus hilgendorfi | reverse complement strand
AGACCTCACCTCAGCGGGTCTTGGGTCAGCAGACAGGTCGCCAGCTCTTTTTAAGGCGTTGGCTCCTCTCTAGGTTAAAACCTGGATTACCATTTTTGGTGGAGTGCCCTTTTTTTGCAAGCAGTTGTTATTAATGAGAATGAGAGCGATGAAACTGGCTGACAATGACAGCTTTGAGTGTCTTTTTGTGGAGATCTGGCCTGGTTGTCTGTTGTTGGTGTTTTTTAAAGGAGTGAAACTAAAGTGTTTTAGTTTCTCTTAAATCCCTTACACCTCACCAAAAAGACAAGGGCCAGGTTTTCAGTGAGACTCGAAATTCGAATTCGAAATTCGAAAACTCCGAATTTGGAACAGCTGTAAATATAATGCGTTGTATGAAAAGTTACACTTCAAAGACACACTTTTTTTTGGAATAAGGGGCTGTTTTTGTTGTTGTTGACAAAACCACATCTTGTGTCTGTTTCCACACATTTCTAATTTATGATAAAACACACAATCTGACAACCTATAATAACATGCGATCCTCATGTTTCCACAGCAAAAAAACAACGAGATGGACAATTTAACATGTATGGCTACATCACCGCAAAAAATCAGGGCTTTCCAAAATAAAAGTACTTCTTTGCATGTATGATCTCCTGGCGGATTATGAACCTCTAAACTACACAAGAGTGCTGTTCCACCTCTCTTTTACAAAAGATTCCACGGTGCCTGTGCAGCCTCATCCTACAACAAGTCGACACTTTGACAGTTTTCATGGATTTTCACCACCGTGTCTTTGTCTTAAAGTTAAAGCAGCACATACCTGCCATTCGCCCATTTTGCCCATAATTGACATTCTTTGTCTTCTGCTGCCTTCGGTGTGTTCTTCTTTTTTTTTGGTCGATCCGGTGCCGTGTCTATCCCAAATGAGCCTTCGGTCCCAAAGTAAACCTTTTACTTTTTTTTCCTACCTGGACCGGATCGCCTCACCTGGTCATAAAAAGCGGTGCGAGCCACCTGGTGACGCATGCGCACTTCTACCGGGTGTGGACGAGAAAGGAGAAACTACCTGGGAAAAAGATTTTGTTTGGCTGCTGGATGGGCCTAAACTGTCATACTTTGGTCTCTATAATGACAATTTAATGAGTTTTTATAAAACAATAAAACGCATAAAAACCTTGATATTATAAGCCTATACTTTTTTGAGGAAACTCTGAGATCCAACAATAATTATACTTGCAAGAAACTGTCTTTAACAAATAAAATCCGTATTTCATTGAGTGACTGATTTCTTTACGTCAGGTGAATTTAAAATTATTCCGTTTATTGAAAAAAAGTGTGAACATTGTATTGTGCACATTAAAAGCCAAGGAGCTTGTGATAAGGTTTCCCTTAATGTATAGTAAATAATTAATAAATATATTTGAGCATATACTAAAACTGCCAGATAATTAAAAACAGAGCAAAGCCAAAACAATACTAAGTTATATGGATAATATTTTTTTTTTCTTCTTCACTGTTTTTGTCTAGAAAACATGAATTCTCCCTGCAAATGAAACTGTGTCAAGTTAAAAAACTTGAAGGTTAACTGCCAACATCATTACTTCTTCTTACACAGAGAGCTACCCTGCTATTGTGAGGGTCATTATTTATTTATCCACTGTTTATTTCTAATACATACTTATGTAGACCCCTCGGGCCATATTGCGAATGAGCTCTCCCTCTCTCTCTGTCTCTTACACACACACACACACACACACACACACACCAACACACACACGCGCACACACAGAGGAGAGCAACACGTGCGCTCACATAGGTGATAATGGTCGAAATGCATTTAGTCCAAAAACCTCTTTTTGTCCTCTTTCAAGTTCCTGATGGAGCACACACACACACATAGACACACACACACACACACACACACATGCACACAGCGATGCACGTCGCTGTGTGCATGGATGACTCTCTCACTACATCAAACCCTTATATTAAACATATTTAATGCAAGCACTGAGAATATTAGACAAACTTTTTTATGGAATAAAAATACACTTTTTTTTTTGCAATTGCATAATTCCACATAGAATCTATAGATTTTTTTGTGCAGTGTTAATATTTAAAACAAAGCCTTCATGTTTGACTTCAAAGGCGCACACATTTTAACTGCACACACAATACCTGCAGCTATATAGACCTCACCAGGACTGGACAAAAGAGAGGGAGGTGGAGGAGGTGGTGGAGGGGGATCAGAAATATTGTTTGGGGCTCTGCGCACTAAAAGGGAGGAGTAAGTTTTAAAGCAGAGCTGTCTGAGAGTGGGTTCCTCTCTCAGACAAGAGCGGGGTCCCTTTTGAATATCCAGCCTGTTTGTCTAAGGCTTGGTTTCAACCACTTCCACCATCGCACCCACCAGGCCTCCGGCAACCTTCAGCTTCCTAAAAACTGCGAGCTGTGTTTAATAGGCGTCGGCAAACGGCTGTGCCTAAGGCCATTTATACAGCCATTCATATTTAGACACATTGTTATTATAAAGAAATTATTGTTGTAATTGTTCTTGTAATTATTATTATTATATATTGTATTTTCTGTATTAATTTGATGGTGCGTTTGTGTGCGTGTGTTATACAAAAATGGAAAACTGCTGAGACACAAATAGATCTTCGTGCGTAATTACGCACAAAAATGTTCCAGGAAGCTTTTTCTCCTCCTTCCCTCAGTTGTTTTGAAATATTAATCGGTGATGGAACTAATTCCTTGGCTCCCCCAAGTTATAGAGAAGTTGGAAAATGATCTAAAGGAAAGATTACAGCCAGTGGCGGCCGGCCAATAGAGGGCGCCCTCCCTGAGTCACACACAAAAAACATTACTACTACTAACAATAATAATAATAATAATAATAATACAAATTATACAATTTGTCAATTTTTGAGTTTTAAATATGGAATGCACCCAGTAAAATGTGCGATTTGATTATGTGATTATATTTTGTATTAATAATCTGAATCTGTAAAGTAACTAAAGTTGTCAGATAAATGTAGTGGAGTAAAAGAGTCTAATATTTCCCTCTGAGATGTAGTTGAGTAGAAGTAGAAAGTAGCAGAAAAGCATGGAAATACTCAAGTAAAGTAAAAGTACCTCAAAATTGTATTTAAGTACTTAGTTACATTCCACCACTGAGTACATTTTATACTGTTGTGTTTTTTCAAAGCATTATTTACTCTTCCTTTATAAAATAATTGTTAATTATTTAACTGCAAAATAGTAATGTGTTTTTTTATACCTTCACTTATTTTTGCATTAAATCATACCGGGATGTACCAGCACCCACTGATTACAGCAAATATGTGTGGTTGCAGACTCCAGCTGGACTGTGCCTGACTGCTGAAGACAGTAAACCATCACCAGTACTCAAAGCAGGCACAGAAGTAGCTCATGTATAGCTCCGTGAGATCATGAAATCGGTGTCTGTTGAGTGAGAAGGTTTCAGGCCCATTGTATTATGAGACGCTGCTTAAACCGAGGAAGATAAATTGTGTTCTAGCGCCACCTTGCTTCAGGAGCAGAGCCTGTGGATTTAAAACAATATTGCAGGTAATTGAAACCAAATGAGAATGTGTGCGCATGTGAGCATTCCAGTTAAGTGGAACTGCCAAACCAATGCCAGTCAAAAAAAAAAAAAAAAAGCAGGTGGTCAAAAGGGATCATGTGCAAATTTAGTGAAATATAAAATATGTCCAGAATTCAGGCAAATGTCAGGTTTGTTTATCATTTTGGCCAAAACTTATATAGATGACATTCATTGGGCTTAGTTGAGCCCTCTTTTTGACCTTTATCCACCTGTCTTCCTTCATGAACTTTAACCACACTTCCAAAACTAAACTTGCACCATTTTCACAGTGATCATCCAACAAAGGTGAATAACTGAAAACACACATTCCGATGCAGGGATTTTGTCCTGCCATTTGTGCTCACATTTTTCTGTGAATGTAAAGCAAAAATATATTTTGGGAAAAAAACTAAAGAAAGCTTGTGGATGTTGGCGTCTTAAAACACAACTTAATCTGATCCTGTAGTGCCATCTTGTGGTCGTAAAAATAAAAAACAGTTCCCACTCTGGTGTCTGAGGACCATCAACCAGGTCCTTGATGTGCTATGTGGGCCCCTCAGTACATTGAGGCCTCTAGTTAATTTCACTGTCATGACATGAGTTAGCAGATCAGATGAAAAGGATTTCTTTTTGTAAACAAGGTTCAGTCTCCCCACTGTTTGTTCCTCTCAGTTTTAAAAATAATACATTTTTATATGTCAAATAACAAAAGTCCTCATAGATGAGATTCCTAAGAGCAAATTACTTTGAAATAATATAAAAATAGTAATAGAATTACAATGATAGAATAAATGAATAAATAGAATGAGTATGTTAAACATGTTAATCACTACTCGTAGACACACTAATGATGTCTATTATTGTTTCTATTATTTTTGCTACTTTTATTTTCTGTCTGCTTAGACAAACATATAGAACATGTATTATGTACAACATAGGCCTACTAGGCTTATTAAACCTAAGTATGACTAATGAAATGTATCTTAAAAAAACATATAAACGATAATATAAATCATATATAAATAACTGCTCATCCTGGAGCATGTATTTATGTTAACAGGACTTTAAGAGGTGCGATTGAAATTACTGCTTCGTTCAAGCACAGTAGGAAGTTTATAAAAAGTTGAAGTGCAATGATGTAATTACGACCGCTGTCCACAGTTTAGTAATAGGGTAGTAGTTTTTAACAAATGTAGGCTAGTAGTCCAGTTCATGAAAACATGATGGCTCATGAAGACACATCTCTTGTGAGATTTATTTTTGCACGACATAAAACAGTTTTTTGCAGCAGCAGCAGCTAGTGTATCGTCAGAGATTGGAACAATAACACAAATGTTGTGTTTAAAACAATAGGACAAAGAGTACATTTACATTTGGAGAAAATTACTTTTTTAATGTGCCCATATATTTCACCAACTACTACAAAGTTTGAAAAAAATATTAATCTTTGGGAATATGAACAATATAAGTCAGAAAAACACCATCTATTAGGCTATTTATTTGTTATTATTAATTATGTTTTGTAGAAATTCCGCTTCTCATGAACGCAGCACCTGCTTCCCCAAGCAATAGGGCTTTTAGCCTACATTTCCCATCAGGCACCACGCCGTGTTATGTGCACCAATAATTTGTGCTCGGTGGAGAACAGGTTATCTTGGTTGTGACAGAGGACGAACTGAAAGAGCAAGGTTGTATGGAGCTATCTTATTTTTTTCTAGCTTAATTTTTGGACATTTTCAGACGTTTAAAACTCAAATTGTTATATACAAACAATGGCCTAGCCTATATATATATATATATATATCCTGTAAGCTTTGGTGTATGTTGCTATAGCATGTGTGTTTTCCTAGCTTGTGCTCCTCAAGGCTGTGCACGCCTGCTAGCCTTATCTAATAAACCAGACACACACACACACCCTTCAGTTGAGCCACAATGTAACGATTTCTGATTAAAGCTGCTGTGTGAAAACTGTATCTGATGCTAAAATGTTTCTGTATGTTCTGTTGCCTCAGCTAGTGTTCTATAACAGCTCTGTGTTGCAGCACTCACACAATCCTTTTGGTATTTTTGGCATCAGTGTAAGTAGTATTAAGTTCACTAGCAGGAAGTCGTTTGGATTGAATAGTTGCACGTTACACAAGTTAGTTTGTTACCTCACTCACTCACACGCTGTGTGTCTCTTGCAGCTGTCCAACATGTCTGTGGATTGGGTAGGATATGGATACGCAGCCCTCATCGCATCCGGGGGAGCCATTGGTTATGTGAAAGCAGGTAGGCCTATTTTATGTGTAGAAAAAGGTGGAAGGATACACGTCTTTCAGGTCCTGCACTATTTTCTTTCAGACTATAATGATATTTGCTGATGTGGTGTTTGCTTTGCTTGTTTGACTTTCTTTTTATACATTACTGCTTCTCTGAAGTTTACAATTATATTCCCCACCTTTAGAAATCTTCAGTACGTAGAATTAGAATAACCTCATTCTTGTAAACTTTAACATTTAAAGGTCCCATATAATAAAAAAGTGAGATTTTCATGTTTTTATATTATAAAGCAGGCTTAAGTCCTATATAAATACTGTGAAAGTATCGAAACACACAATCCACAGAGAAATACACACAGCCCGTATTCAGAAACTCTGCATTTGAAACAACTGTCAGGATTTCTGTCCATTTGTGATGTCACAAATATACAATATTTAGACCCTTTACGCAGTTTTAAACATAAGCATTCTAAATGTGTCCCTGTTTATATCCTGTTGTAGTGTATGTGAATATCATCAACTGACAGGAAGTACACATGGACCCAAGCTGTTGCTTCGCAACGCAATCCTGTTGCAATTCTGTCGAAATGCACTAAAACGGAGTGTTTCAGACAGAGAGTGAATACAGGCATATTCAGGCCGACAGTATGAGGAAAATAAAGTTTTTTTTTGTTTAACATAACAGCATGTAAACATGTTCTAGTAGAAACACAAAATACAAGTATAAACCTGAAAATTAGGATAATATGTCCCCTTTAAAACAGATCGCCTTCTTAATAATAATCTTTATTTGTATAGCACCTTTCTAAACATAGTTTCAAAGTGCTTGCACAGATACAAGGAAATACAGAAAAAATAAAAACAACAGTAAAAGAACAAAAGATAGACCAAATAATGAGAAAACTACAAACCATAACCAGTGCTATCAAAACAATAAGTTACTACACATAAGCCGAAAGAGGACAATATAAGGTGTGGGGAAAAGGTGCACCAAGCTGTTGCCCTTACGGAGTTAAAAAAAAACTTTTTATAAAAATGGTAGTAGAGCTAGCTAACCAGAGGTTAGCACAATGCTAGTTTCCATCTGTTGTCCCTGAGCATGTATAAAATGCACATACTGTATGACACTATACAAATTCCACATTAATAAATACACCTTTAGGATATATATATATATGGCCTTGATGTCAATAACAATATAAAAAATGATAAATTTGCATTAATAAATACACCTATAGGACATATCGGGCCTTAATGACAACATGACGGTCTGTCTTTCTGCCATTTTTTAACCTTAGTTTTAAACTGACTGAAGGTGTTGATCTGCTGTGTGTTGTGTCTTTAAGGCAGCGTCCCCTCCCTCGCTGCTGGTCTTCTCTTCGGCGGCCTCGCAGGTCTTGGGGCCTACCAGATCTCCAATGACCCCAAAAATATTTGGGTGTCCCTCGGTTGGTATACTTTACTGTATTTGGTGTATAATGTGTTGCACGGGGTAGGGATATTCTAGAGTTTCTGAATAAGAACAGAAATGTGTCTTGTATCCTCCACTGACATTTACAACCTTACGGTGTCTTCCAGCTACATCAGGAGCTCTGACTGGCGTCATGGGAAAGAGGTTCTACGGATCCAGGAAGTTCATGCCAGCTGGCTTGATGGCTGCAGCAAGGTATCCATCTCATACAATTCATATGACTTGAACTAATTTGACACGTGTAAACACATTCAAGGTGAAGTAATAAGGGATTTTTGATAAGGATGACTGTAACAGGGTGTGGTGGTTTATGTGCTTGATAAATGTGTTTGCGATGTGTCTGTTTACTGTTCATCCCAGATGATCACTCCTACTCTGAACTCAAAATCTATATCTCTCTGAGCTAAAAGTGAAGAACAGGGATGTGATATTTCCTTTTTTTTTGTCTCGTTCCAGTCTTCTGATGGTGGGGAAGCTTAGTATGGCGTTGCTCCAGAAACCCCACGAGTCCTGATGGAGTAAAGATGTGTACCCCCATCTTCTGTTTCAGGAGCAGTCTGTCAGCATTTGTCATTTACTGTTAATGTCATTTTTGTAAAAAAAAAAAAAAGAAGTATATTTGAGGGTGAAATATAGTACCTTGTTTATATAATAGGAATGGTTGTCCTGTCCTTTTTGAACTTTCATATTTATTTGTATAAAAGACTTACAAAATGTTCAGTTGCGTAATACAAAGAGGTGTCTTACGGTACACACAATAAGTATTTTTGTAGCTGTTACACTGACAATTTTTCATGAGAATAAAAGCAGAGGGGGACATAGCATTGGAGGAGGTATTAATAAATGTTATGCTTTGTTATCCGTAGTAAAACAATACTTGACAATGATCATAAACTAGACGAGTATAAAAATGAAAAGCTATGCAACAATTAAAATCCTACTCAGAATACCCCAACAACACTAACAGAAGAATTGGCTCACACTGGATCCTTCAGGAATACAGTGGGATTGTCTCGCAGACGGCATCAGTCTTGGTTCTGCGTCATGGCAACCGTCATCTCCAAAAACATGGAGGCTCCATGCACATTGACAGTTACATCTCTGGAAACACAATGATGCCATTTTGGCATGAAAAATGTCTCCTCGAAGAACGTGGGATGTACATCTGTTGTGACTACGTTTTGTCCTCTACCAGCTACCTCCACAATGGATTTTGTTTCAGGGAACATACAGCATTTCCTCCAGGTTTGAGTGCGCTTAAAACTCTTGATTAGGGTTACCTTCCTTTAGCCAAAGATGTGTACCACTAGGCGACGCATTCCAACAAGCAGCAGAAGCTGTACAATTCTTTCTGAACTACCGAGTTCCACCGTATTTGGATGTCCAGTCCACCCTGCCGTGTACAGGCTGTACGGGAGGAGCTCTGGTCAGGAGATTCCCAGAGGTTTTCCCCAGGGCTGAGTAGCTGCTGCCCTTCATCTGAGTCCTGTCCGCCCTCCTCTTCCAGCCGTCGTAATCTGGAGGATACATACCAGTCGGTCAGTGTGTCTATCTCCAATATATACAGTAGCTATCTGTCTTTATTAGAAGCCTTTTTATATGTGATGCAAGACACATTGATACCAACTAAAAATAGGATTTTGTTAAATAGCATCAAAATAAATATGTTGGCAGCAAAAAAAGCAACGGACAATGTAAACAATACAGAAGGACTATTTTTTTTCTTTGAAAATATCAACACAAGGATTCAAGCAAGAATCATTTAAAAAAAAAAAAAGAAGCCTAATAGCAACCATTAGAAAATGGCAATACCTTCATTAGTTTCGCTCAAAGATGAGTTGGATACAGGCTTGGCCTTTGCAGATTTCGATTTGTCTTTTTTATTATCAGGAGGAGAAGAAGAAAGATTGACTGAAAGAGTGAAGGAAGAGGAGAAAACATAGTCCCAGTGAGTGAGAGTTTGGATGGCAAGTAAGAAACTGAACAGAGTAAAGAAGTAGGAATAGTCTGGACGACCACACAAGAGAGCAGTTCTTTACAGAAACAGTATTCATTTAAGATTAAGATTTGATGAGTTCAACCATTTGAGCCAGATAAGTGGGGGCGTTATTTGATCTAAAAGTATCAAGAATCATTTTGTTAGCTTTACATAGATGGAATAAAATCTTACTTGTGTGCTGGCCCGCCAACGGGGCGAGCTGGATCCTCTGCCCCACTGAGCCCACCTCTTTCTTCTGGAACGAGGGCATATAACCACCAGAGAGGTTGTATTTGGTGCTCACAAAGTTCCCTAAAAGAGGAGAAAGACATAGTTCATTATTCTATTTTGTTGTTACACCCTCCATGTACCCTTAGCTTCTAGTCAGGGTCATATAACCTAAAATAACGTGCACCATTTAAAACACAAAAACATACAAATGAAGAAAACACCTAATCGATGTTCTCACACGTGGCTTTACTGATACAAATGATTCGTGTGAACAAGTACTGCATATGCAACAGCTACTGAGGACCCAAACAAACGACCAAGGCCGAGTGACTGAAGTCATTCAGCTTCTCCAGCGACTCCATCGATCTGCTCCACCAGCAGCCACAGATGGTTATCAGTGTAATTAGAGAAAAGCCCCATTGTTCCCATGTGAAGACGTTGTGGTTGTAGAGCAATTTAACATCTATTTAGCAACTGGGGTTCTTAGTTCTCTGGGTTAAACTGTGTATTTGTACCCTCGTCTCCTGCGGGGGCCTTTAGCAGCTGGTTTCTTTCGCATGCTAAGTCGCTGGCTTGAATACCTGAAGCTTGTTGCATCAGCCAACACACTAACTATAATGTTTTGTACACAAAATAGCTTACATTTAAGTACATTAACAGCGTTGCTTCTGACTGTGAAACACAGCAAAACAGTTCACATGAAGACATCTCAATGAAATACCTTTGGAGAGATCGATTTTCTCCAGTATTCGTTCTTTAACGACAGTTTTCTCTGGTGGGCTATCCTCAGATTTAGAGGCATTCTCTTCTAGTCACGCACCAGAAAAGTAGAGTCGGAGGAGATATGTTTGCAATCAAGAGAGAAAGAGGAAGAAGAAAAATAGAAATGAGAAGAGAAATATCATGTAGATGTTAGCACAGATGAAGCTGCGTCTCTAAAGTTAACAGAAAAGAGAGAACAAAAGATACTTTTTCTTCATTTTAATGAAAAAATACAATCATGAGGTGTATTCATTGGTGTATGAAAACAAACGTGTGTGTGTGTGAGTGCTGGGAGGTGGGATAAATGAGCAGGGGGTGCAGTTGAGGACCATTTAAGGAACACTTGATCTTACACCGACAGTCTTAATCTCATGAATAAGCAATGGAAAGGCAGAGACAGGGTAAAAGAGACAGAAGAAGAAGAGAGCACGGCGGGGAGCCATATTGTGTGTCGCTCTACATGACAAATGATTCATAGAGGTCTCCCCTCTCTAAAGTCGCAGACACTTAGGCTCACTCCTAACGCTGCTGTTTCAGTGGCTCCATAACTACTGATCAGGAGGCATTAGCTGCATCATTAGCATTTAGTGCCTTTGTGGCACAAAGTGGATGGGGTCATATTATGTAACAGGAGGTGACAGTGACAGTCGCCAGGTTTCCACTGCATGGCAAAATGAGAAGCTCTGAATAAGAAGCCTAGGGTTAATGTTGTTGTGTTAGCTCAGTTATAGATCTCAAAAATATTTTTTTTGTTGGAAGAGTTGCAGTGTTTTTGTCTTTGGATCTGCACATTTTATGTGAGGTTCACAGTGTACATCCACAGTGTGTACAATGTGTTATTTCAAACATTTTTGTTCAGGTGAGGGGTAAAATAAACACTGAAAAATAGTGAAGAATTCACTGAAGAATCAGGACACAAAAACTGACAAATATAACAGGATACTTGCATTAAAAGAACCCTTAATTTGCTTCTGAATATCCTGGAACACAAGTCATTCAATTCCTTTCTACACCGTGGAAGCTCTATAAGCTGTTGACATAATTTCTTTAACATGTTAGTGAAATCTGGAAACCCGAGCCTCGTCCTCTCCACACACCCTATCAAGCCTTTTAACACCTCTCCATTAGACATTAGTCCTCACCTGCGTTGGCTCTGGTGACAGCTAATCCTCCTCCGATAGGAGCGAGCGGTTTATTTACAGTGTTGGAGGAGTTCTCCCACAGGTCCCGCAGCGTCATACCACTCAGCTCCTTATCTCCAGAAGTCTGATTCTTGCCGATCAACCCTGAAAGCGACATAAATTATGTGATGAAAAATCAAGAGTACAAATCATCATGTTGTTCCATTGTTTTATGAAACCTGGCTTATCAGGTGGCTGTGATGATGCCTGTGAGGACGATGCCTTGTTTTAATGACCAATATGTATTGACATTTGCATTAATGGACAACCCCTCCAAACCACTAGGTGTCCCTGTGTCCTGTGTCCTGTGTCCTGTGTCCTGGCTCTTCTTAATGTTACAGGATCTGGTGGAAGTTTGTTCTGTTATTTTTGGTTATGTTGTAAATAATTGCCTACTTATTACTTTTAAACTCTGTTCTCCCATCTCAGTTGCAGCGTTTGAGTCAGTATGCAGGACAATAAATCACCTGACACTGATAAAACAAAGCATACAAACACATTTTCAATGATGCAAAACCATAAAGAGAATGGAGAGATTGCTTATTTGGTGACCTCTTTCCAATAATAAAGATTACCAGATTGGCTGTTAGTCATGCAGTCTTACCTGGCAAGTATCGTGACTGGCTCAGATAGTGCTGCCGTGCAGCAGATCCTGGCAGATTGGAGTCCATTTGGCTGATCTTAACATTGTTGGGTAGCTTAGTGACCGTGCTGAAGGAATACAGAGGTTTCTGCTCTTTGGGCCTGAAAACAGAAACAAGACATTTAAAGGTCAAAAAGCACCTGATTATTTGAAGTGTAGTTATCAATTTAGCAAATAATGTATACAGATTGGGCAGAAAATATTGCATGTACATCTGTCATTTAAACTTAAACTTTAAAATCATATAAACTACAGTATATGACAATAATA
>CAKALG010018746.1:0-10524 GCA_916700815.1 Helicolenus hilgendorfi | reverse complement strand
CTGATTCGCATGAGCAGCCTGCCTCCTGGGCAGACCAGGCCAGGAGACGGCCATGCCGGGGATTCATTTTGACATGCTAGCCATCAATGTGGAATTTCTCAAGATATTCTGAGAAGTGAATATTGACCATGACAGCCATAAATGTTTTGCCACGGCCATGAAGCAAATGCCAGTGTACACTTTGGTTTTGATACAGTGCATATTCTCAATTTGGACTCGTATCCTGTTGTCAGAGCTGGGAGAGACATGTTAGTTAGTCTTTAGTTCTGTGTCATGCCAAACATTTGGCCCACATCACATGGGCAAGACGCCGCTCTGTGTATCAAAAATATAATATAGAACATCTTCTGGCAACACATATTTATTAGGGCTGTCAAGGTAAACGCAATAACGGATTAATGCAAACGATCTTTCGGAGGTTCAAGGAGATTAAATAACACACTAAACTTATGCTAAATTTTGGCGAGGAAAAACGATCATAGCCATTTTCTGAGGGGTCCCTTGACCTCTGACCTCAAGATATGTCAATGAAAATGGGTTCTATGGGTACCCATGAGTCTCCCCCTTTAAAAACATGTCCACTTTATGATAATCACATGCAGTTTGACAGTTCTGACAGCTATAGTTGTCTGTTGGGCTTGAGTTTGCCATGTTATGATTTGAGCATATTTTTATGCTAAGTGCAGTACCTCTGAGGGTTACTGGACAATATTGGTCATTGTTTTGTGTTAATTAATTTCCAATGATAAATATATACATATACATTTGCATAAAGCAAGCATATTTGCCCACACCCATATTGATAAGAGCATTTAATACCTAGCAAATCTCCCTTTAAGGTACATTTTGAACAGATAAAAAATGTGCGATTAATTTGCTATTGCCCTAATATTTATTTATCAAATAAATTTTGCGCCAAAAGTCTAAAATGTTTTCAGACGAAGGGCTCTTTTCTCCTCATTTCCCAGGCTTTCTCCCAGTAATTGGCTAATTTATGTTTGTGCGTCTGTTTATTTCTCTCAATTGACCATACATTTCTCTCTCCACTAATTCTGTAGTTCCAACTCCATCCATGCAGTTTCATTACGGCCTCCACCCACTCTCATCATTTTCAATATGTGTATCTTTTCGGGGGGAGAGCAGAAGTAAGTGCCTAAAAACGAGCTTGAGTCAACTGGAGATGCTTAATGTTTTCAAAATCCGTTTTGGTTAAGTGGACATGATAAATCATTTCCATTACACACATGACTAATTTTTTTTAATTTAGCTGGGGATTCAATTAGCCGGTGTCTGATGGGAGGACTGGGGGAGGAAGGAAGGTCCACCATGCTACATACAGCAGCGTAATCACATTAAAAAGCCATGAAGGGGCCCTTGTTAAGACCGAGAAATCACCTTGAGTTAAGAAAGGAATCATTTGAGACGTCATAGACCTCATGGGTAAACTCAGCCACAAGCTTTAGACTTAAAGCTTAATGGCTCATAATATTTTATTGTGGAGAAAGCATGCCAGTTATAAAATGGACATTTACAATATTTGATTGGCCAGACGGTGTGGCTTATTTTCAGTAAACCGTACAGCTACGATACAGCATTCATTGTTCTATGTTAATACGGAGAAGGAATGTAGCATTTATTCTAATGTTAATAAGGACGATGCTAACACAAAGCTTACATTCAATCATGCGATTAATCAGGACAACATGTGACTTTGGGATATTTTTCTGCCTTGGTTTCAGAACAAACAGTGAACAGTTTGTGTCTGTGCAGCAACACGTCACTGCTGCTCACTCAGAGCTGTGCCATATAACACAAACACTCAAAGTACCAAAGTAGCATTTCATTCAAAAGAGTTATGCAGATTTTTTTCAACACTCACAAGTACCGTGCTACACCTTGAGTATGAGTACACCACGCACCACTCATTTCACTACATTCTTTTATTCTACAACCTGCATAATGAGAAGTATTTTAGTATCCATAGTTATAGAAGCAGCAGCTTGTCTCAAGGGTATATTCATGGTCAGTGTACATCCCTTTGCTGAAGTGCAGAATAAGAGCAAGATCAGTTTTAAAAGGGCTGAATTCTAAATTCAGAGCATTTCTATTGCCTCCGATCGGCTCTCAACATGGTGCGCTATCAGTGCAAACAACAGCAACAGTGCTCACAGAGCTAACAGTGTTTAGTCCATGACAGCGGCGTCAGTCGGGACAGCTGTAACCGACATATGAGCGCAGTGCAGGGAGGCTTGCTATTAGCTAGCCAGTTGGGTACGCTCACATGCACGAACATGCACTAAAAGGCTCGTGCAGCTGGCCCGACTGCATAAACAAAGCACTGAGAAGCTCGGATTACAACACACACAGAGGGAGAGCGACTTCATCATCTATATCTTTACATAGCAAATAGCTGATGCTATATTAATGCTCTGGATATCGTACAGAGCACCTTTAAAGCCTCTAAACGAATACATAAAAACATCTTGCTTCCAAACACAGCTAGTGATGTTAAAGTGATATAATGATGATGTTTTGGAGTATTTTGTTTTTGCTTTGTAGTGACATGCAGCTCATGCTTTGCCTGAAATGCTAGCAGAGCTGCTTTCCATTTTAAGTAGAGTGGTTAAGAAGCTGTTTATTTATCTCCAAGTAAAGAGCTGCGACATTCACGGAGAAATGTTTTGATCATATGGGCTTTTTTGTTGGTTACGTTGGATTGTACAAAATGTTCTTGTATTGGACCTTTAATTGTGTGGATGCTCTTTGTATTATTGTATTATTCACATGCTTTTGAAGCGTAGTTTTGCTGTTTCTTTTAATGCTCACTCTGCCTATACTCCTACTCTATACATGCTTAGATGTCGTACTCCCAATCCCTCATCCTTTGTGTGTGGTGACTACCTAAGGACTCAACATTGTGGTGATAGCAAAAGGCAGATTTGAAAGGAAAATTTGATTTGTTCCCCAGTGACTGCATGCTTTGGGCTCTCGCAATTCTCTCCCTCCTGCTCGAGAGGCAAATTGCAGTAACGGTTGTCGATCAGGAGAAAGCGGAGAAGAGGTTGGGGAGGGTGACGGGTTTTTGTCTTCAATCAGCATTACCACGCCTGTTTAGTTTTTTGTTAAAGCAATGGAATCCATCAGCAGCCTCCCATGAGAACTGTAAGAAAGCTAATAGCAGGTGGCGGTGGATGTGAAATGGGCCTTTGGACTGGGCAGCCATGGAGAGGATAATGCAGCCATTCAGGCTCTCTCTAGCAGGGGCCCCCTTTGTGCCCAGAGCTGACATGCTACTTCACTGGGGCTCCTGAAAGGGTCCATTTTGTTCAATTTGTCTAAAAGCCGCTGACTTATGTGACAATTTAAAGACTTTGGATGTTAAAGTTTCCTTAACCCAGCGACACCTGAATGGCTCTTTTGTCCTGCCCTGTGATCTGTCCGTCATTCTCACATGATCCTACAAAAAAAGAGGAGAGTTGAAAGCTGCAGCGAGGGCACCCTGGTGGGAGCTCCTCACAGATGACCAGGGCACTCTGAAGAGGCCCAGATGACTTTAATTCTGTGGAAGGCGCGAGAACTAGAGGAGGAGAGAAGGTTGGGTTAGGTTCCCAGTTAGTGCCCTCAAATGTGTCCATTTCCACACGAGGTATGCATTATTCAGAAGCACTGATCGACTGGACTGACTCCACAAGCGAGTCAAATGTGACTCTTTGTTTCTCTGGAGTTTTTATAGTTTACAGGAAAGCGTGGTCTGATCCCTGACAAGGCTGACAAGCGTCTCAGAGCCCTAGATTACATACATGGACTGATGAGATGATTGGCTATGGTAAGATTTTACAATGGAAGATCACATTGTGATTTGAGGATCATAATTTAAGAAATTCTGGTACAATTTAATTCCTTTCGGGGCTGTCAGTGTTGCAGACTTGGCGTCTTTCTGTCTAGATTTAGGGACTTTTGGAGCATCATCTACTCAGTGGTGGTGACGTTGAAATCATGCGACCGTGGTGTAGCTCGTCTATAGCCTAATGTTAGCTTTTTACTTCTGCCGATTGCATTTACACTTCAAAAATCATAGTGGTGCTAATTTGTGAACATTATGTTGCTGAACAAAAGGTTTAAGTATCATAAACCTTTGTTTGCCACAGAGGTTATTTTGTGCAATAATCCAAAATCCAATGAAAAACTGCAAATGGCTTTTCGTTGAGGGAACCAGGGCGATGCTGACATCCTGGTTGGCCTACAAAAATACATCAGCACTCTATTGCAATCTTTGCAAAGACAAACCCTTTACAGCCTTAGAATATAATTTAACATGATCATATCGCCAAACTCATTTCCAAACATAAACGAACATGAAAGCTTTATTCATTTCAAAGTGATAAATGTACACTAGGCCAGTAATGTTCCCACAGGTGAGACCATTCTATAATTCTGTGCCAAGCTTTAAAATTGAGATTAGTCTTCTCCCCCTCCTTCTCCATATTCAACAACGAGACAGTCAATAACAGTTATTGAGGAGCGTCCCCGTGCATTCAAGCATCTTGACATGGATACAGCGACCTCACACACATGAAATGTAGATCATGTCCACAGAGCCTTGTGCCTCTCTCTGGCTTTTGATTCATTATTACTGGCTAACCATAGAACTGTCCCTGATGCACATGCAGAACAAGAGCCGCACAATGGAGGTGCAGTGAACTGTTAAAAGCTATTATGTCTGAAATGAAATGAACACGCAGTCAAGGTAAGGCAGTATACCGTGAAACAATGTTAGGAGTTCAAGGTTTAAATAATGCCCAGCACTCTATGGAAGATGTATAATGCCTAAATAAAAACAAATCAAACGAGTGAAATAGAGTATACATTTTTTTAAAATTTTCCATGCTGCATTAAAATCAAGTCACAACACGGCAGAAAACAAAGTGTAGTGGTGTTAATGCAATTCAGTGTTGTCTAGCTAGCAGAGGGCAGCGTATACCTGCCAATGCTAAACACAAAGCACATTAGTTTTCATGAAAATGTGCAAGGGAGCTTTTTCTTTTTTGAAATCGAAATGCATTGTCGGTGCCAAGATGGGTAAAACAATCAACCAATCACATTTTGGGAGCGGGACAATGCAGTAGAGTAGACGTTTCAGATTATATGCTTGTGTGTTTGCATTATGGTAGGCTAAAAATGAAATTACAAAATATGTTTAGAGATCCATACAACCCCTGTAAAAATCACCATGCCAGTTTTTCCTCGCAAAGATTTAGCGTAAGTTTAGAGCATTATTTAGCCTCTTTAGCGACAAGCTAGTACAACATGGTTGGTACCAATGGATTCCTTAGGTTTGTTAGTTTCACAATTAAAAATTGTATTGAAAAAAAATATATTTTGAGCCCGCTACAACTTAAAAATTGCAAGTTGCGTTAATGTGTTAGAGACATTAGTGGTGTTAAAACGAATTTGCGTTAATATGTTATTATTGCGTCAACTCTGACAGCCCTAGTAGAAAGTTTTAGTTAAGTGTCAACCGAGGTAGATGTGGTTGAAACATCCTGGAAAGATGCTGTTGAAATATATGTCTTTATCTTCTCATCATTTTCCTCAATCATACATAACACTAGTGTAATTTAACTGATTACTATGATCCATATTATATTCTGTCCGGACTTGACTTTATAATGCCACACCTGCTGCTGTTTCAACATTCCTCAGTCAAGAGATCACTTCACATCTCCAGCTAACTGTTGCTTTACTGCATTCAGAAGAACATTCCAGTACAGCCAAATGGAAGAAGTCAAATTGTCCCCATTAGAAAATGTAACAATTAGGTGTGTTGTAACGTCATATTAGGTAGAATTACCGTAGCAGTGTCTCATTTAAAATGATGGATCATGTTCGTCAGTGCAGAAGCACGTCTCTGAGCGGTTTCTAATGGATATTTGGGAACAGTGTGAGCGTATGACTTCCAGGAGTTCAGGCAAACCTGCCAAAAGAGTTTAGTGGATGTACCCTCTTTATGGGCAGTACTTTCCACTGAAATAGTATGAATATCACATCCAGGTTGATGAGAAAACCGTGCGACATGTTCATTTAATTGTTAATTTCAAACTGGTACATCTAATTTTCTATGTGAATAGGCCAAAAAGCTTTTTCCCAATTTTGAATCCAGAGTTTTGCTCATGATTGATGTAAAAAGAGCCAGAAGTTTTGTTTTGACTACCACTTGTTCCTCGAGAGGCGATAATGAGTCACTTTAGCGCCGAGTCTGCCCTCAGTCAAGAGAAAGAAAAAGTAGAGCCTCACCTCACACAGTAACCACAGTAAACACACAGATGGCTAACATAAACTATGGGCCAACGCCACATGTGAAGATTATAAGACAGCAGTATTGCGTATTCTTGTTAGTCAGTAGTTGGCTTTTTTATGCCTCCACACCCCGACGATAGCCGTGGGTGGAGGCATTATGTTTTCGGGTTATCCGTCTGGACAATTCTTGGAATATATCAGGAACGCCTAGAGGTAATTTTTTCAAATTTGGCAGAAACCACCACTTGGACTCAAAGATGAACTGATTCAATTTTAGTGGTCAAAGGTGAAGGTCAATGTGACATCATGTCCGTCCCATTCTTGCGATATCTCGGGAACGCCTTGATCGGATTTCTTCGAATTTGACACAAACATCCACTTGGACTCAAGGATGAACTGATTTGAATTTGGTGGTCAAAAGTCAAAGTCACTGTGACTTCAAAAGACACATTTTTGCCATAACTCAAGAATTCATACACTAATTATGACAATTTTTACAAAAATGTCTAACAGGATAAAATGATTAAGTGATGACATTTTAGATAGACATGGATGTAAACTGCAACTTTACTGGTTGGCGGAGGCATACTATCATGAGGTGGTAATTCTAGTTTTATTAACTGATGACCGTAGATTTAGATTGTATGATCCCAGTAGAAGAGGTGAAATGCCGCCCCCCAATTCTTTGAAGCAGGTAGTTACATGTTACACAATGCACCTTTTAAGGACACATCAACATGGGTTCACACATTATCTTTGGGATCGAACTCAAAACCTTCACGTAGGTAACAATACTTTAAAATTCACTGTTTTCAGTGTTGCGTCATAGAGCATCCTCCAATCCATAATTGTAAACAAAGATTTTTTCAATGTTTTTAAAGAGAAGTCACTCAATAATACAAACGGTTCACCTTCTGGGGTACACAAATGGGCAAAACTCATCACACATATGCCCCTCTTTTCCAATTTTGCCTCAGGTGTAAGCATGACTGTTACCATAGCAACCAACATGGTACAGGTCGGAAATGAAGTTTGTTTTGATGACACGTAGTTCTATCTTTATCTACACTATTTACAGTTTTGAACATCCTTATGTCGATCCTTTTTGAGGACACTGTATTATTCGTGTGTGAATCTTAATGTATGTGCGAAATGTTAAGTTTGCCCTGAAAGGGTTAACCGGCAGAGGCGGGCCTTGCTTGCTCTCTGGATGTCGCGATTCATCTCAGAGGCTGAATATTTCATGTGGTAATTAAAATTTGTAGGTCAAGTCTCCTATGACACCTATTTCTATTGATATAGGGGGAGAGCCGCTCTTTAATGTGCCTCCTTCACCCGGCCCAGATTTAAAGGATGAAGGGTGACATTTTCCCCCGTTTTGTAAATTAATGCAATTGATCTGCTTAACAAGAACAAAGTTAGGTTTCCAAATACTGCATGATAAAGAGATTAAGCCTTTAAATAGCTTTCCAAAGGCAATCTTTATTGCAAGCCCTAAAGTAAGGGCATTGAACTTCCAATTAGAATTTCTAATAGGCTATTGACTGGAATGTATTAAATGTTGCTGCACAGCTCTATAGATCCTTCGAGGGGATTTTTCTCCATCCAGGGTACATGACCCCAGAATCCCTCAGAGTGATACACAAACATTCGCCAGTCACCTGATGCGTGTGGCGATTGAGCTGAACATGTGTTTTCTCTCTGTAAGTTCACATGGTTATTATTGTAATTGTTAGATGTGTAGGTGTTTACTTTAAACAGCATTACGTCGGCCCACCTTCATGATCTATGGTAATTTCAGCAAAGCCTTTTGATCCTCGTATCCTTTTATTTGTGGTCAGGATTCTTTCTTTTTTTTTAAACTCCACGTCAGCTTAGTTGAGTCTTTTTCTTGACTTAGCTTTGATGTTGCTCCAAGACCTTTTGTTAGTCTTAATTTCCGAGGTTCTTCGTATCCAAGCACATGAGCTGTTTCTAATTTTCTGGGATTGATCTCAGGGTCTAAATCCGATTTAATTGCCTCTAATGCCACATTAACTGTTGTCAAAATATTTGTACTTGTCATCCTAATTCAGCATGCTACCTCTACAACAGCATGGTCAAGGAACACGACATCTGTTTTTCATTGTCTCCGCGTCCCGCTCTTCTGTGCCTCTCTCTCACTTTTTCCATCTCCCAGGCATAATTTTCCCCGTCTTTGTTTTTTTCCCAGCCTCCCTTTCTCTCAGCTACGCACACGTCGTAGCTGCAGGTGATTATAAGCTTTGAGAAAGCTGCATCAGGATACAATTTGTCAGGGCCTAACAGCCCATTCTGTTCCGAGGGGGTTAACATTCTGTTTGTGTTACAGTGCATTCAAACTCTAATTAAAACAACATTACATTCCCCATCTGCCAATCTCCCATAATCTTCTTTAATTGCTGTAATTAAACTATATTTACATGTGCAAAATACTTGTAATTTAGCAAATTGCACTCTACACTCTGCACATTTAATCAGCGGCGCTGCAGTGGAATGGAGTGATTTCAGTGTTTTGATTTCAGCGGTGGGCTGGTTCTGACGGGGTAAGTGGACCTCTGCCTGAGGTCTCGCCGAGGTTAGGAAAACAAGCCATCGGAGAAGTATTGTCATTGGGCTCTGATTGCAGCTCGAGTGGCTAATTATAAGCCTGAGCTCCCTTGTGAAGCCAGGCAGAGCTTAGGTACGTGTGTGTTTGTATGTACAGTGTTCAAACAAGCTTCCGCGGCCTAGTGTACTGCCTTCACAGCTCACCGCTGCTCGCACCGTGATTGACATCAACCGTCCCCTTTCATTTATTCGAAATGCAAAGTGAATTCGCCGAGGTGTGTTTGCCGCCCAAACAGAGAGAACCGAGATGAGGCGGTAAATACCTGGGAATTAAACCTGCAGCTGGCTAAGCAACTGCTGCTGTAATGAAAACGTCAAGGAGCAGCTCTGGCTGAAGAGGAACAGCATGCTTGCTTTCAGATTAATGGTATTAGATAGGGATTAATCTAAAAGAGGGAATTTGTCAAGCTGTAGCTTTATATTAGCATCGCTAATAAGCTAGCTTTATAACGCCCCACATGATGACACCATATTTCAAAGACTTCCCTCGACACTTGTGGTTTATTCAGTCATTACCGCTAAACACTGAGGCCACAAGCTGTCACTCGGACAAGCTGATGTTCATCCTCAGTGTTTGGAGTTGGTCCTACAGTAAGTAGAGTCATTAGGAAAGTCTTGTCAGTCAGATCAGTGTGGCAGTAGATTCTGGAAGAGGCCCCTGGCCTTAAACTTGCATTCTTTATAACAGCCAGCAGGGGGCGACTCCTCTGGTTGCAAAAAGTAGTCCGATTGTATAGAAGTCTATGAGAAAATGACCCTACTTCTCACTTGATTTATTACCTCAGTAAACATTGTAAACATGAGTTTATTGTCTCAATCACTAGTTTCAAGTCTTCTTCAATACAGTATGATATTCATTTAGTAAATTATGGTCTCATTTAGAGTCAAATAGACCATAAATAAGGGGATGCTTTAGGGCGTGTCAGCCTTGTGATTGGCAGGTCACTACCACGGCCTTGTCCAGTCTGGGAGTTGTTCGTGTTTTCATCTTAGCACTCACAGTGCGTTTTCAGTTCATGAAAGTTAACTATAACCTTTTTGGTCGCCTGAAAATGTCTTATTCACCACTCGGTTGTACTTAGCTCCACTCTGGAGGCTGTGGCTCACAGGAAGAGCGGGTTGTCCACGCATCATAGGGTTGGCGGTTTAATCCCTGGCTCCTCCAGTCCATAACTTTACTACAGACTAACGTTTCGACGCCAACTGCGTCTTCATCAGTAAAGCCCTTTTGAGTGGTGGCAAGACTAAAATGGCACTATATAAATGCAAGTCCATTTACCATTTACCCTCTCGTGTCACTTCTGGTTGCAAGACAACAACATGGCGATGGCCAAAATGCCAAACTCGAGGCTTCAAAACAACAGTCCACAAACCAATGAGTGTCTACGTCCACTTCGTATATACAGTCTGTGGCTGCCAAGCTGCTAGCATTAGCCGTGTCTTCTTGGCCTAATTACATTCCTGTGAGCCTTCCTGGATGAGAAAAGCCCCAATCAGGCCAGATGGAACCAGATGTAACAGCTCAGCAGTTTAGAGTCAGGGGTCCTGCCCTGGACGACCTCCCCCTCCCACCTTCAGGCATCGTCAGGTGGAAGCAGA
>CAKALG010018744.1:0-10416 GCA_916700815.1 Helicolenus hilgendorfi | reverse complement strand
TGCCCCAGAGCCCCAAGGAGTATCAGGTAAGTGTTGTTTTTGACTGCAGGGAAACAGTCCTTTACTGCTCTGTGCTATAATTGATCTTTGTTGCACATATCCAGGGACAGAAGCACACAGTCTCTAGTTAAAGGGTACATTTGGTATTTGTCAACCTGGATCCTAATTTCTCATGTTTTTGTGCCCGTTAAAGAGGCTGTAATGTAATCACTGGGTGCAACCTGGCAGGTCATTTTACGTCCACTAAAAGTGTTTTAGGGCTCAGATTGTTATTCTAAGTCTGACAACATTATGGAAAGGATCCTACAGAGAAATAAAAACCTTTTTCTTACCTTTTGCTTGATCCGGTCGGTTTGTTATTGTGCGCCTCGCTCTGAAACTAAAATATTCAGCCATGACATTAAAAAACTTTTAGCTAACACTACGCTTCCTGTACTCCAACACAACAAACTCTGACAACACCGGTGTCCCATGGCACTCCTCTCTCCAACTCTCACTCATGTTTCCACCGTCGTCTCTTCCAGCAACAAGTCAGATGACACAATAACAAACGGGAAGCAAAAGATAAGAAGAGCGTATTGTTTCTCTGTAGGGTCCTTTCCGTAATGTTGTCAGACACTTATAATAACAATCGGAGCCTGTCAGCGGCAAAAACAAGCACTTTTAGAGGACGTAAATTGACGGTGCCAGGTTGCCCCAAAGGATTACATTACAGCCCGTTCAGCGGCTGCAGCGTTCTCCCTCAATACTGGACCAGTGTCGAAGATTGTTGCCCCCATTGGTCACTTAGACATAAAAACATGGGGAGATAAAGTCCAGGTTGAAAAATACTGAAGTTACCCTTTAAAGTGCTGCAAAGTGAATGATTATGATTATGACTTTTTTACTGACCACTACATCATAACTGTTTATTAACCACTGTGTTTGATAAAGAAAGAGCCTGTTGTAATATATCTCTCTTCTTCTATCTTCCAGGTGGCGTTCGAGGGCTTTTTTGATCACCCGACCAGAGGCCACATCAGAATAGACAACATCCACATGAGCAACAGCATCGAGCTGGAGGAGTGTGAACGTAAGTCTCATGTCTACCTGTCTCCGTGTTTATTAAGATGTCAGGATATATTCTGTCTGTCCATCTAAGTCTCTAATCTGTCTGATTCTCACCACACCCACCGCTTATGCCATGTTTTCACCAGAGACCGGTTGAGCGAGAGAGAAGGGATAGAAGCTCATAATGTTTCTCGTTTACACACATAGAAACACACACACACACACACGTAAAAATATATATATATAAAAAAAGAAAGTAGGCCACAAACGGCCTTTGGGCATGGATTCTAATCTATCTTTCATATCTCCCTCTCTCCATCTCCTTCAGTGTTTTCCTATATCACCCACCCCACCGTTTTATGATTCTGCTGGTGCTTTCTCTCCATCGCTCTCTCTCAGTCTCTCTCTATCCCAATAACCTCCTCTTCCATTCAGTCTGGGCCATCGTTGGGCCACAGAGCATCAAATAACAATGTGTGTACTTGTGCATGTAGTTATTCTGTCTGTCTCTCTCTCTCTATTACACACACAGACACAAGCTGGCCAACGGTACTACTGTTAATAATGATTGGCTTCTTATGGAGTTATTACTGCAACAGAAAATGCAGACTTACCTGAAAACCCAGACTACACACCGGATTAGGTTTTAAATCCTTCATATTTCCTCGTCTGACAAACATAATTTCCACACACAGTTTGCTCTCTAAGCCATGGGAAGTAATGGGAATATTGTTATCATTTAATGTAGTGAAGCAGCCCTTCACTCAGCACAGCAGGACACTGATAGTCAGCCTGATGTGCGCACACACACACACACATACCCACACACTAATGTATAATAACGTGTTAAAACCACCACAGTTGTTTTACGTTAATAACAATGGCGCATGAAGACACACACTCTTGTTAACTGGCTTCAAGCTGCTTCTCTTTCAACCCCAATTTAATTGAGCGTGGTGTTAATCTGTCTCATCTGTGTCCAACTTCTTTTTCATTTACATTCTTATCCACGACAATAAAATCACGGTGAGGTCTCCAGTTGTTCTTTTGGTCATCTCACAGGCACGGGCTGATTGTATGTTTTAAATGAGACCTGTATGAGAGTATATTTGGGCAGATTTGTTCAATGGAAATTTTTACACATAAAGATAAGTTTACCAGTCATGAGGAGCAATACTTAAGCTACTGTATGTTCACACTACAAGCAACAAAATCAACAAAACAGCCAGCGACAATGTCACCGAGTCGCCATGGAAGTGTCGCTCAAGCGCTTTTTGACGTAGTTATATCGTTAAATAGCACTGGGAACTAGCTAACGGCGTTTTCGTAGACGGAACGAAACAGGACAAACAAAAAAAACGCCTCACCGCCTCATTGGAGCGCTGAAAAAAGTTGAGGTCAGCTCAATTTTATTTGTAGCACGTCACGTAGCGTGAGTGTCGGTCATCAGTTTGTAGCTTCATGTCACCGGCTTCCATTGAAAATGCCTGTTGCTGTGTCACAGCTGTGAAAAAACTGTTGTATGAAGTCTTCTGTGGCTCTGAAGGAGCTTTATCAAGTCAAAAGATAACACTGATGATTTCACCAGGTTTATCCCACTTAGTGCTTTTACCACGCAGTAAGGGAATAATAAAAGACTCAGTCTAGGAATTAAAAGTCAGGATATCTTGGCCTCTTCTGCTTCAATTTTGAATACTCTTATTTTAATAGTGTGTCTCACAAGCCCCTCAAATATATGGAAGTGCAATACTAAATTGCTGGAGTAGCCCTTTAATAATCTTTACATTAAATTGTGTTTTGCCCCATAATAAATAATACACGGATCAATAGGAGAGATGCTACAATCGCAGGTCAGAACAAGACTCTTATTTAGGAGAGGGACGACATCTTTACTCTTACTTCTTTCACTTTTCCCACCATTGTTTCCACCATTCATTTTTCATATGTTTTTTTCATTATTCCCTCACAACTTATCTTTTGTTTTCTTTCGTTCATCTTCTCTCAACACGCTGCTGCAACTTCTTTACTTGTGCTGCCATTCTCTTATTTTCCCTTCTGTGTTTCCCTCCTTTTTTTTCCCATCTTCTCTCTCCCTCTCACACTTTCATTATAGATGTCGTATCCTCCGGCAAATAATAAACAGCAGTAAATTTCAGTGCCTGTTCCCATGACCCTTTAACTTACCTCCACCCTTCCTTCCCAGTCGTCTATTTCCCGTCTCTTCACCCTTCATCTCACTCTTTTCACCCCCATCTCCCATCCACCCACTTCTTTCTTCTTCTGCGTCACCTCAGGAAAAAGGAAAAGAGAGTTAGAGAGCAGCAGATCTCAGGAAGGAGAGACATAGAATGACAAAGCAAAAAGGGAGAAAGTGAGAGCAAGTCAGAAATGACAGACACACAAAGAGAGGGAGACATTCAGGGAGGACACGCTTCCCGTCTTCCAACCCTGCCAGCCCACTCTATTGTCTTCCTCTCTTTATTTTCTCTCCATTTCGAGAAAATGACTGTCATCCAGGGAAGATTTATGGGCCTTTAGACTCCTATATCGTCTCGGAACTCGACAAATCTTTATTGATTTTCTCAAAAAGGAGTAACACGTGCCTTTTGCTAAAAGTGCAGCGTCCTGCAATTTTGCGATTCGGCTGAATTGAAATGCATTTCTGTTAACAATCATCAGAAATATAGTTGTTCCATGTCAATTTAATCATGGAAATATGCCACAGTACACTCAAATCCCAAAAGATGATGTATTTGCTGCTGTATTTCATATCGCAAAGGGGCTACTTTAGAATGGAATAAATATATTTAATCAATTTTGTCATGCTCATATTTTATCCTTATGGTTTAGCTCATTCTTTACAGCGTGACACTGACACCATGCAAAGCCTGTAGAGACTAGTGGGTGCTTAATATCCTCCTCTCATATACCGTATTATGATGTAAGCACCAAGTTTACATTGAAACTCTTGAGATGAAAATGATATTTTGTCTGATGCATATCAGTTCCTAACCATCATTGATAACACTTCTTTTTTTTCTCTCTTTTCCAGAGCCATTCCCTGCCTTAACTCCCGGCATAACCAGTAAGTCTTACTTCCTGTTCCATTTGTTCTTCATGTGCCAAATGTCTGTGCTTTCTGCTTGTTGCTAAGCTCAGCTCGCAGCACTGCACCGGCCCCGAGTGACCTTGATAGTGCACATAACATATATTACATACAGCTTAATAGAGATAAACCACACTTATTCTGACAGGATATTCTACCCCTGAGCTATTACATCACCTCCAAAGAAATCTAACTATGGTTTCCTACATGTATAGTACGATGTAGTGTTGTCACGATACTGGAATTTCTAACTTCGATACAATACCTTGAAAAATATCAATATTCGATACCATTTTCGATACCGCAGGGAAAAATTGACATTGAGTGCATATCATTTTTTATTTTTATTAAATGATAAATAGCAATGTGTGTGTCCACTTGCTGTCAGAGAGAAGAGAGAGCAGTAAGTGCAGCTGGTACTCGTGTATTGATACCGTAGAAAATGAATATTGAAACAGTTTCAAATATTCAGTATTGATATGTATCGATACTTCAACATTTTTTACAACAATAGTACGATGTGTAATATAAACATATAATTATTAGGGCTGTCAATTTATTAAAATAGTTAATCACGATTAATCGCGTGATTGTCCATAGTTAATCACGATTAATCAAAATGAATCTGTTCAAAATGTGCCTTAAAATGGAGATTTGTCAAGTATTTAATACTTTTATATTTGCTTTATGCAAATATATTTATATATCTATTATCGGAAATCAATTAACGACACAAAACAATGACAAATATTGTCTAGAAACCCTCACAGGTACTGCATTTAGCATAAAAAAATATGCACAAATCATAACATGGCAAACTGCAGCCCAACAGGCAACAACAGCTGTCAGTGTGTCAGTGTGCTGACTTGACTATGACTTGCCCCAAACTGCATGTGATTATCATAAAGTGGGCATGTCTGTAAAAGGGAGACTAGTGGGTACCCATAGAACCCATTTTCATTCACATATCTTGAGGTCAGAGGTCGAGGGACCCCTTTGAAAATAGCCATGACCGATTTTCCTCGCCAAAATTTAGCACAAGTTTGGAGCGTTATTTAGCCTCCCGCTACAACCTGAAAATTGCAAGTCGTGTTAATGCGTATTATCGCGTTAACTTTGACAGCCCTAGTTATTATAAATATAATATTTCTGAATTTCAAAACCGTGTGTAAGACTTTGTCAGAGTATATACTTTATTGTTAGATGTTAATATGTGGACTTTATCCACATTTAAGAAAGAGAAACGCTGCAACTTGATGGAATGGTTCCTCTGCATTGTTCCAGCATGACTCCCTGCATGCTGGGCTGACTCTCTTGGTTGTGTAGTTTGGTTTGTTCCTCGGTGAGAAAATGACTATTTGCTACGACATAAACAAATAGTTACACATGGTTATTTCCTACAACGGCAACATTGGCAGACTGAGTACCATCAGGGTGTATTTGCACATCCCACAGACTGATCTGTTTTCAAGTCTTTAATGGTGTGCACCATGTTGTGAGTGAGATCTGTCACTGGTATACGTGGTGTATGCAACACAGTGAGTGTGCCTGTAGTGAATTACTGAAACTGTGTTCATGTTTTATTGCTCGTATGGCAGCTAAATGACTTAAAAGGTGACATAGCGATGGTTGGAATCATGAGGTCATGGCTGAACTGCTCAGACAAAGTGAAACAGTCTCCATCTGGGGTTTTTCTCTGTGAAACTAAAAGAACTAAGCAGATCTTGCTTCTACTCTTTAACTCAGTCCAACTTTAACTACTTCCTAATTGTAGAGAACAGCACACTCGCTCCTCATTCATTCCTCCATCCTGATGTCACCATGTCAGCGCTCTCTCTCTCTCTCTTTCTCTCTCTCTCTCTCTCTCTCTTCATTCAACGCCATACAAGGAGCCTCTCTTCTTCCATCTCTTTACTTTTTCTTATTCTCCTTTTCTGCCCTTTTCTATATTTTCCTCTTCCCTCTTCTCTGTTTCTCTACTTTCATCTCAACTGGCCGTTTTCATTCCCTTCCTTGCCTTTGTTTTCAGTTTCTTTCTCCTCTCCTGTCCTCTCCTGTCCTCTCCTCTCCTCTCCTCTCCTCTCCTGATTGATCCCACCTAAATGAAGTGCAGAGCTGTTCACCATCCCAACTTCCCCTTTTTTCTTTTCCTCTCTTTCATCCTCAAATAAGCCGGTCTGAAAGCAGATAAAAAAGGGGGTTTAGGCAGATTATGCTACTGATTCGCTTGTTTTCAAAGTCTGTGTTGGGACCTAAAACACGAAACTGCTTTTGTTTAGAGACCCACAAAATATGAACGCTGGTATTTTTAAAGAGCCGGGGCCTCAGTGTCACTATATTTTATAAAAGTTGGACCTCAGCCTGAGTAGTATATCAAGACTTTTATGATTTGTAGATGTTGTTTGCATTCGATGATTAGTGTCCACATTGGTCATGGATGGTTGAGACCACATCTATTTCTTTGATCAGTTTTTATTACTGTAGAGGCAGGCTGAAGCACAAAAATAATTGCCAACCATTCAGCTGGTTTGCGTCCATGTTACTGATGCTTACAGTAATTTAGTCAGTTCAGTGTGTACGTGTGTGTGTGTGTGTGTGTACACATGTGTGTGAGTAGATCAGAAACATTCTTTGAATACACTTGAGAGACATTTACTCTAGACACTTGAGCAGCACTCGGTTTCGTTCACCACAATTCAGTTCATTAAAACAAAAATCTAAAAATAGTAAAAGCCAAGTTTGTCCAAGAGCCACACTCAGAAAACTCACCTGACTCATACGCTAAGTATTTGACCTAATGCTCGGACTATTGGATCCTGAGCAGGTATCATGTGACTCGCAGCGTGACAACAGTGTCAGTTCTCACATATACGTGTGTTTTCATGAGACTGAGCCCCGGAGAGAAGGATTACATTTCTCCTTCGGGACGCCTGTTGAAAAGTGAGCTAAGAACTAAAGTGTTTCTCTTTGGGTGAGCGGATGAAGTTGAACCCTATTCAAGACTTACTGCATATAGTTTATACCGGTATGCGTGTGTATTGATGTGTGTGGGTTGTGGACAGCTGGGTTTCTGTAGTTTCTGCCAAGAGAACAGGTTGAAACTGGATTTTTTTAGTGATTAAGGCATAGACAGAAAATTTATTGGAAGAGAATTGAAATGTCAGATGATAAAGAGTGTCCTTAGTAACTGAGCAGAGATCAGGGCAATCAATGGATTTTAATTGTTGTCTACTTCGAGGCTGCGTCTGAAATCACGTACTATGCACTACGTACTCAATAGGTGTTCTATCGCTCAACATACTTTTGAGTGAATAAACAGTAGTATGTATCTTTTTGGACACACTGAGCAGTAATTAAGGTCGTCACTTCCCGAGAGTCTCCTTGCTGGTTGGAAACGTGTAACCCGTACCAATATCATGTGACCAAAACAATGATTTGTGAGAATCAAAGTCTGAATTAATTTTAAACATATATTACGCCTACCAAAGTCAAAACTGAAGCATTATTGATGTTACAGAGCTGTCCGTCAACGTCTCTTATGAACGTCACTACAGCATTGCATTGTGGGATATTCATGCCGTTGTAGTCTAGCGTTTGCATAATACAATATTTCACCGGACATAGTATGCAATTTGTGTACTATTAGTTTCATACTCAGCTTAGTATGGAATTTCAGACCCAACTATAATCTTCTTTTTTATAAAATGACTCAGTCGGAAATACTATTAAAAATATATTAAATCAAATAAATCAGTTAACCCAAAGTCTCCCATTAAGGGAGAAACTGGTGTAATTATAGCCTGATGACATGATCCTTGGTTAACGGTACCATGGCGGCTTCATTCTGGTGTGACGTGAACCAGTGTGCCACACTGTTGGGCTTTTGTATTCATGGCAACCAAGGAGGCATTTGGCTTTTGAGAAAGCAAGGGCTGGCGGCACACTGACCGATCATGCCACACACACACACACACACACACACACACACACACACACACACACACACACACACACTCACACAAACACACACAGCGAAAAGCTGCTAATTCAGGCTTCAGTTTGACTGCAGAGAGGATTCACACTTTGAGCTCCACTTTTCATTCAGATAAGACTAGACTGTTGATGTGTGAAGTGTAAGATCATGAATGAGGAATAAAATAGTAATTCAGAAGCTCTAGAAACCGAGGTTCCTTGAAAGCCACACTTTGCTTTTTTTAGCTCACTTTAGGAGTGTTGCTCTTGAGAAACTTTCCCCTTTGTTCACTTTTTAGATGAAAAAAAGAAGCAAAGTAACGGTCAATTTTTGCAGCCCTAGAAATCATCTGTCTTAATCCAGTGGTGGGAAGCCTCTCTGTGCACGCTGCTTAGAGCACAGCTTTACAATCAAAGCCTGTTTTAAACCCTTAAAGAGTACGTCTGAACTTTTTTTTTTTTTTTTTTAAAAAGACAAAATTAAGCTCACTAGTTTCCTTGAGGTTCTGTGTCTTTCTCTGCACCTCTCCTTCCTCTGTCCTTTCATTATTTCTCTCTTCTCCATTTACTTCTAGCTTGCTCCGGCTCTATTTCCTCTTTTTTTTTCATCCTTTCTTTCTTCCGTTCTCTCCCTCTGTCTCTCTTTCTTCCACCTCCTCTCTCTCAGCGGGTTTCTTTCACAGTGAGTTGACAGAGTATTGAAGTTTCAGACAAACCCTCTAATGCAGGATTAAAGATATCATGGCAGGATTAGCTCTCTCCCTTCACTTCCCCTCCCTCCCTCCCTCTCGCCCTCTCTCCTCACTTTCTACCACCCCTCTCTATTTCACTCTATTCTCTCTTCCTATAATGCCTCCTCTCTTATCCTTTCTCTACCCCTGTAATTTCTCTCTGATTTCCCCCTCTCCATCTCTTTCTCCCTCCACTCGACTCCCTTCAGTGTGATCTTGCCCTGATAAAAGCAGCTGCGTCCTTCCAAATACAACCACTTAACACTCCCCACCCTTTCGTCAGAACCAGCCAGTCACTGCATAATCAAGGCTTTGCATTTCTCTGATCGAATCTGAACGCATCGCATGAGCCTCTGCGTGTCAATGTGCAGCTAATGCTTGTGACGTCTGCATCAACCAGAAATACCATGAGTCAAACCGGCATAATCGAAACATATATAGGCTATGCATCAGCATTTTGATGAAGAATGAAGACTTCAGATGACTTGGAGTATGCAATTGGGTGATTAAGTATTGGGAAAGTGAGCTAAATCTGGAAGCTTGTCTTGTCTTTTTGCCTGCTGTAGATCTAAGGCTCCATATTTTGTATTGTATACCTGCAAGGCACTGTAATTTCAAGTCACTGCTGCAGTAATTGACCATTCACTAAGTCCCACGCCCCTAACTGTTAGGCCTGTCAAGCTTTCGATTCTCGTACGGCATGCAATTTTACATTGATAACAATGGCAGATTTAACACTTGAAATTCTCAGTAATTCTTGATTTTAGTAAGAGACAAAAGCAGGCCTCTCATTTCTAGCTGGCTGAAATGGCAGCTGTTGTTACTGTAGATAGATAATTACGCTAAAGCTGCATGTCCCAGGTAAAAAGTCATCATCCTATCCAGATGATGACCCGCACAGAAAACAATCCTAGTACTATAAGTACATATAAGTATAAGTACATATAAGTACAACCGTTTCAAGAGGAATAGTAGGCCTGTCTGCTGATAGAAGAGACTTCAGAGACCAGGTCCAAAGCACCTGGCACACACAGATTTAAGGCAATTAACTTTATTAGAAGACTGACGTTTCAACGCTGAGTGCATCTTCATCAGATTCAAATAACCTCCCCTAATTGGGAGTGATTCAGCACAGGCTGGGAAAATGGGGAAGGAACAATGAGCTGCATGTAGGCAGGGTAAACAATCATAATAAGTAAAAGTAAATATATAAATACTACGAATAATAACATGTATCACAACAATAAAGGTAAATTCATCCAATATCCAAATATCTTAAATACCTAGAAGTGCTACAAAACAACACACATGATTCAGCATGTGGGGATATCCAAAGCTTGACAGACCTGCCATGCCTAGTTGCGGTTGCCAAGCTATGATTGGACAATCACCGTCTGGGAGGAGGGGCTTAGCGAAGAGTCAATTAGACAGTTTTTAACTGTCCGATGCGGTCTGCATGCCTGCCTCCCTCGTCCGTAGTGCCAACCAGTAATGTGTCCTCCTGCCCTCCAGGGGGTGCCATATCTGGGATGGAGCCCACAGTAGACACAGTGGCGG
>CAKALG010018738.1:0-10268 GCA_916700815.1 Helicolenus hilgendorfi | reverse complement strand
CACCCCTCAGGTCCACACTGTTGGCTCTGTCAACACTGTTGCCATTGTTTGCACTGTTAGTGCCGTTGGCACCATTAGCTGCTAGATGCTGGCTCAGCCGTCGCCATGTTGAGAGCTGTGTGGCGGCAATAGATATGCTCTGAATTCCATATTGAGCACCTTTAAGTACAATACTTGAGTAAATGTACTCCTTAAGTAGTTACAGTTTCTTTCAACAGTTGTAAATCCTTCAACCTTGTATCGCTGTCAAACACGCCTAGTGTTTACGATTGTATATTTTTGGGGTTTAATCTCCAGTTCATTTTAGTACACCCATTCGGATCCAGCTTTCCCACCCTATAAAATGATCATATTTGGCAAGAAAGTGAAATGACACTCGCTATGCAACCACCCTCTGCACTGTCCTTTACCGTCACCATAAACGTCAGGCTATCTGACACCTATCCAGCACAAGACGGATGTCTCTCTTGTCCTCTTTGTTGTCAACGCAGCCGACCCAACTGGGTCTGATAAGATGAACACGTAAGCAAGACAGCTGCCCGTGCCTCTAGGGGATTCCATGACCCCTGTCCAGAGCCTATTATCACCTTCTAGAGGTTTCTGCAGGGCTTGAGTCCCACGCTTACCCATCAGACCCAGTGTCACCAATAGGAAAGAAAGTTGGGAACCCAAGTTGGAGCTGCTTGCTCTGGCAAGAGCCTGATGTGATTAGTGGACAAATAATGGGAGCCAAAAAGTCATAAAAACGGTGCACAGCTTTACTAGTGTGCAGTTGTTTGAAACCAAATAGCAAGGACAGTCTGTCCCTGATCTAATGTGTCTCTAACAGGTATATGATAACATAATGAGTTTTCCTTTCATCCACTAATGAGAAGAGGTAGGATTGTCTGAAAAATTGCCCGATTTACATCAAATTTGCTGTGCTTATGAACTCATTCATGCTACTAAGAGGATGTGAACCTATTTGCTTTAGCAACTGTTTTATAAAAGGGTGTAGACACAGAAAGATTAAATAGAAATAACATCTTTTAGTCTCCCGCTGTAGTTGTGAGACGAAGTATTAGGCACACCTTACAATTGGTATAATAAATCATCACCTCTCTGGCTCACAAAACTAATTACATTATGACCATATGATGACAAAGCTTCTGTTTATTTCAGGACTATTGCATTGCATTGCACACATGTTGATTTTATTGTATCTACCCCATTTAAATATCCTGGCATCTAGCTACAGAATAATGTTGGCTGTGAAAGTAATGGCTAATTATTTGTCCTTGAGGGATTGTTTTCTTTTTTCAGACTTTTTCCATCCCTCCTGTTCTAATATTCTGAAAAGTTTAAAGTTGCCAATAAGCCTAATTTTCTTATATTGTCTTTCTATATATTTTATTTCTTGCAGACTATATTTACTTTATTATTGAACTTCATGACAATCTAAAGTAAAAAAAAACATATACTCATTGTGAAATCTGAATATCCATATACTCTGGTTCAAATAAATGCCATCGAATTCAAAGACCTCATCCACATTGTCAGCCATCTAAATATTCAGCTATGACATTGAAGATCTTTTAGATAACACTAAGGTACGCCTTCTATACTCATAACATACAACAAACTCTGCCCGATTGCCGCTCACGTTTCCACCGTGGATGTATTCCAATATTCCACCGTTGTCTTCCGGCACCACGTCACCTCGTGAGATTTCAGAAAGAGACTTCTCCTCGAGTGAGACCAGAGCCTGTTATGTCATCAAAAACTTCTTTTTTTTCAGTGGACGTAAATGACGGTGCTAGCTTGCCCCGATGGCACCATATTGCAGCCCGTAAGTAGCTGTCTACAGCGCTCTCCTCAATACTGAACCAATTTCAGAAATTGTTGTTAGAAAAGAAAAATAGTGTCCAGGTTGAAAAATACAGAAGTTACCCTTTAAAGTTTAAAAAAAAGCTTCTGTTTTATATTATGGGATCATGATAAAGCTACTAGATCTCAAATAAACACCAGAGCATGCAAAAGTTTGTTTTTGTAACAAAGAGGCCAGTGTGTTTCAAAGATACCTTTTAGCATTGAAAGCACATGTCAGGTTCAGAATCCAACTCCAACTCCAGCTACTCTCACTGGGATTTATTTTGCACGTTTATTTTGTTCTCCAGTACATACTGTATGTAACTTAAGCATCATGACTGGCATCATCATGAATTATTAGGCATAATTACCATATCAACCAGAAATGAGCTGAAAAAAGTTGGGGCTTGCTCAACTTTCCTATAGTGAGTCACTCATAGGATTTTCCCAGCTACCCATCACAGTATCGAAAACCACACTTAAAGACAACTTCTGCATGCATGTCCAAATTTCAGTTTCAGTAGCTTAAAATACAGCAAGGAGCTCAGTAATAATTACTTTTCTCTTTGTCTCAAGAGATAGTTCGGTTTCTGGAACCAAACTCGTTCTGGCCTCAGTTCAGATCCGACCAGAACATTCTCTCTTGTGTCTTCACTGTCTCCTCCCTATAGACTCCCACTGTCTCAACACAGAATAAAAACCACCAAAAGGCAAATGGACTGCCCACGCTCCTTTCTCTAGTGATCAGTTTCCCCAGCAGGGCTTCTTCTTTCAACTAAATTTGATTCTTAATCCCCTACTTAGAGGCATTGCCAGCAGCCTAGACCTAAATAGACTAACCCATATGATGCAGCAGAGCAGTCTCATAAAAGAGGAACTCTCTCTGTGCATGTTGCTCACACACGCAGCATGGCAGCTGGGTCAGTTGGAGTTACAGTTAAGAACAGTCTGCGTCAAGTGGGGTTTGTTGGTGGGGGGGGGGCTCAAGGTTTCCATGTATGAGGTTTTGATGAATCAGTACCTGGGGGACTCGGAAAATGTTGTGCTTAAAGTGGAAGCCAAATACATGACCGGTATGAGCTGCCAAACGGAGTTAGAGCAAGAGCCTGTGGTGGCGCAATTCTTCTCTCTAATGCGATTTCAATTTATGAAGGCTTCATTTGTAACTCAACTCAGGAGAAAGGGACAGCAGGTGGTTAGACCGTACAACCAGCCAATGATGGCTTTTAAATGACCAGAAAGTGAACTAAGTTGGGGTCGAAGGCCACACGACACCTCTTGTGGCATCTCCCCAAATACTTTGCAAACTGAGGAACTGGATCCAGTCTGTCAATTGCCCTCCGCCGCTTTACAGCTTCTCAAGTTTGATATTCTATCAGCCGACGAAGGGTTAGCGCAGTGAGCCTGGCTGTCTGGGAGCGAGGTGCTTATTATGCCCGAGGTGTACTAGGTGGCTATGGCAACACGTTGGCAAGTCTGAGAACATTTTGCCACAGAGATACTATAAAACAGATGCTGTGGTGGGATACAGCCCTTGTAGCAGCTGACACGTGAAGTTTCCATCCACGCTGTGCTGACAAAAGACATTCAGCAGTGCATCACACTTTGCAGACTGTTAGTTCCAAAATATCTTAATGAAGCACAGATACAAGCGATCAGATTAAAAGTGTTGTCTACTAAACGGTTTCTGCATCAGCCTTATCATTCTGTTACTTCCTTTACCTCTGGAGAGATACATGGCAAAGATCTGTCAATTGTGACAACATGAGCTGCAGAGCTCTTCAGCTGTCAAGGTAATAGTTCACTTTTAAGTGTGTGTGTACATGTGCATGCAGCCCTCTACCCCACATGTATTTGTTTGTGTGTGTGAAATGCACATGGGACGTCATGGAGAATAAGGAAAAACACTTTAGCTTCCATCACAGCTGCACTTTCTTGAACCCAAAGGAGGCATCCCCAAAGGCAGCTAGATGCCCAGAGGATGGTCTTTGTCATTTGGAGCAGCTGAGGCTGCCACTCTCCCCCGAGTTATCCAAGGCTGGAGGGCAGTTTGTGATCTGCTACATCAATAAAAAACATTACAAGCTCACCTCTCCCCCGCTGCAGTCAACAGGGCTGCATGAGTTAAGAGGACGAAGAGCTGAGCTGCTTTCATACTCATGCACACACTTTTTTTTTTACAAAGATTCTAACACAGGTGCATTCTCGTGCTGCATACCTTGTATCTGTGGTCTTCCGTGGATAAAATTAGTGCCTGCGCAAATCCACCCAACCTTTGGTGCCCCATCATTTCTGAGCTGTCACTCAGTATAACAGGCTGTCATCGGTTTCGCTTACAGTTAGCGTTCCATCGGGTCACTGGTAACCTGAGAACATAATCAGGAGACAGGCAGCAGAGAAAGAGGCTACAGATTCCATCATAAAACGTGCATATGGCATCCCAACACCTGAGAGGCTACTCAGCTTGTTCCCTTTACCTTATCTTCAACCTGTGGTGGCTTAACAGTTATACAACATGTTTAATTTACTTGTGCTGCAAGAACAGTTGCATATAATAAAACCATGGGTGGCAAATGAAACCTAAGAAGGGCCTTATGCAACATATAGGGTTCAAATTAAGTGCAAAAAAGTATATGTTAAGGTAGTTTATTTCATTTCTAGCTCTGGGAATGTTGTTTTTACAACTGTGAAATATATATGGGGTAGTTGACATCATATAAATTATATTTATTTGTTGATCTTTTCCTGCTGGCATTTATGGGTCTGCATTTTTTCCAAAGGTCATCTCCGTAGCTGTAACTTAATCATAGCAATGAATGGATGGCATATTTTATATCCTAGAGGTGGAGGCTCGGGGTGTATCGCAAGACCCTTGAGGTCACTTTTGCAACTCAGTAACGTGGTGAGTTGGACACCACAGCTCAAATTCATAGAGCTGAATAACAGCTTACTTAAACTACTGCCCTCCACGTCCAGAGATAAAATCACAGAGATGCAAATGTAGTACAAAATGTGAAAATTCTTATCATGGACCGTATCATTGGCGGATCATTAATGGCATTTATTGGTAAAAGCAAGGATTTTATGGTGAGAATGAGTGATTACAGTCCCCAGTACCTTGTGTTTTTGTTCAATTTATGAAGTAATACATATACTATGCTTGTTAGTTCTTCTGCACTTGGAAAGACTTTAGCTGATCGTATAATTCAAAGCTGACGTACCTTACCCCCTCTGTTCTGTTTGAGAATAACACTCCCCCTTGGAGTGTTTGGTTCATTAAGTGAAGGCAGATGCTCACTGTGGGCTTTCATATCAACTTGCTCTACTACCAGTGGAACAAGAACAAACAGCACAATGAAAGTTAAAACTCTTACAAATAAAAACGATAAATGCACATAATTAGATACATACAAAAAAGAATCAGCTACATTTAACTGACTCCAAAAAAAAGGCCATTCAGGAAATGGAGGGCAACAGAGGAATGCTTTTTGAAGACCACAGTGAGTCACTCTTGGTAAAAAGCAAAAGCCCCTGCCAATACCACTTGTGTTGAGACATGTCTGAAAAGTATGGAGTACATCTCTTTCTCTGGCACATGCTAAACAACTTTATTATACATGTTAACATTTTGCACCGATAGGCATTGGATATTTGGCAAGTCAACACCAGAGAGACTCGCACACACTAGCCGTTGCCCTGAGCTTTTATTGTCGAACCGTGTGGATCCATTTAGCTTGTGGCAGAAATGTTGATAATACTTGTGGCCAAAACACGATGACTTTTTGGAAGCTTTGCTTGACGAGGCATGCTGTGTGTCTGGACACAAGATGCCTCTCGCTAACCCCGCGGCTATACGAGTGGTGAACTGTAGGCCTTTAATGGCTACAGTTGCTAATCGGGGCAACATTTTTCCCACTCAACATGAAAGGGGTGGATGAGAGAAGGTCAGACTGAGAGTCTCAACATACACTCAATCATGATAAGCCAGGTCTCCCTTCAAAAAGTCTTAAAATTAGTCCGCTAGCAGGTACTCAGTTAAGCCGTCATCAGCTACAGAGAATGTGCGCTTAAAGGGGAGGTGCAACCAAATTACAAAAAAACAAATTTTCTTACTCACCTCTAGTGGTGTGGAGCCATGCAGATAGAGGTTTTTATGTGCTTAAGCTTTTATCTTCTCTGAGATTTCTGCCGCCACACCGATATGGAAGTGAATGGAAATTAGTTTGTGTTCCACATAGCATTGAAATATAGCATTTAAATAATTTGTATCATTCTAATTTCAGTGTCCTTGTTGCATCCTCTTTAGAGCGCCATAGGCCATTTTTTTCAGCAGACATTTTGACAGGTCATTGCAGGGTAAACACAGGTTTAATTAATAACATTAATTATGGCCCAGTCCCATTTAAGTATAGGCAAGGTTCCCTGGTATTGTGCATGCAGGCTTACTGGAATTGCTGTGACACACTAAATAGAATGGGACCATAATTAATTTGATCAAGCACACATTACCTGCAGCCAGTAACAGGAAGTAATTAAACTACTGACATGATTAAACTTTCAAAAAAACAGTTGGCTTGCCTCCGCCTCAGGGTTTTACGACTGTAGACTAGTTTTGTCTAAGCAGACTAAGGCTAAATATCCTTCTGACATTGAGTCTAACGGCTCAAGGTAAAAGCACCCTGTGGAGTTTTTGACCCTTAGTAACCTTTTGTGTAGTCGCTTTACGAGCGGGCCCCCATTTTGCAAGCTAGCGAACAGATGGATGTAAAAAGTTTTTAAATGTGTTACTTGTAAGGCAATGAATTCAACACTAGGGCTGTCGCAGTGAAGGAATTTCCCCTGCGGTGATGATTGGCTCAACAGCGCATTGTGGTATTTTTGCAACCATTTTTTGTTGGAAATTACTTTATTTGTTCCTGATTTTAGTGCTATATAATTAAGCTCTATGGTTAAGCTATTATTAGGTACATTGTTGCTTTTTAAATGACAAAGATGAAAGTTTTAAAATGAATCAAATACTTGTTTATTGTTAAATGCAGAACACAGATGGGCAATGAGGCGCAGCGAGTTTTTTTCATCTGCGATTTGGTTGCATCTGGTTGCTATGATGTGGAATGTCAAAATGTCGGCACAAGGTGGAGAACTTCCTCTGGATGAAGGGAAGGTTGAGGCAACCAGAAAAAAAACACTAAACGTGCAGCGTTCAGCGCAGAATAGACACCCGTTTGTAGCAGAGTGTAAAAATGTACTCCAATTGCAAAGAACTAAAAAAAGAAAAAAACATGAACAAAGCGGTTGTGGCGGTTGCTGGCCATCCCTGCGGCTGGCTCTGTCAATATTGCGGTTATTGCAACAGCCCCAGGATACACACGATGCATTTTTGAGCAACACCAACTGCAAACATAACTTTGTTTGTATACAAGAAAACTCCACAGGGCATCTTTTAAATGACTCGCCATAATAGGCACGCCCAAATGTGGGACTCACATCTCTAAGTTCCATATTCAAACAAGGGCTACACAATTAATTGAAATTTTTATCAAAATCACAATATGGCCTACTGCAGTATTTGTTAAAATCGCAGTATTTGTTAAAATCGTAGTATTTGTTAAAGGCGAAATGTCTGTCAAAATACCATTTTACATTAAATATTGTCATGCTTCAGAGATGTCCTGGCACTACACATCATATTTTGCAGGCTTAAGAAAACATCTTTGTTTGGTACAGATGCCAGCAAAAATCACACAATAATCATTTCAATATGTTTTTCCATGAAAATGAGAATAATGTTGTAAAAATGATCATTCCCTCTAATTTTGCAAATCATATCCCGTTTGCAATAGCAGTCAAAATAATCGCAAAAATCACGATTCAAAATCATCCAGCCCTAATTCAAACTGTCGTCTTGTGGTTTTGTTGAGCAAAATTATATAGAAATAACCACGGGAATTGCTTTAAATTTGCATTGCGGTACATACTTTTGATGCAACAATTTTAACAGCAATTTCTTTCACATTCATTTGTGACACACTCAATGTCACAGCGCCTTTATAATCTACAAAACACACTGTTCTCTAACCGTTTTCATGGAGACAGGTTGTTTTTCGTTTTGGTAAAAAAATCTTTTCACATTATGTTCTTTGGATTATCCAAAGTGATCAGGAAATTATGTCAGTAATTTGGGTGAACCAACTTTCACTCTTTCATTCGACTTTAACATCACAAATCAGAGGTTCTCTAGAGAGTTACTGTTTCTCTGCAGTGTTTGCATTAGAACTTGCACTTTTTCCGCTCTCATTAATAATCTTTGGTGTTGCTGTTCCATTTACTTTGGCTACGTGAATGTTACATGTGGCTGCTCAGTAAGGGACAGACTGTGACCTGAAGATATAAGTGAGGTTTGTTTCAGTAATGTAGACCTCAGCAGTTATTTCACAACCAAAATAAAGTGGAATGAATAGGAAGGTATTGTCAACTTAGCCAGTAACATATTGTATAAGTTTGTCTCCTTCTTTTGCTACTGCATGAAGGAGACAAGTGTTCACAGATTTAACATACATCTGTTACATCTGTTCATGGGAGGACAAGTTTGCTCTGCACACATGGCCATTTCTAGTCATGTCCTCCTTTGAACAGTAACAACACTACAGCCTAACGGTGCAGTATGCTCCTTTCTTATAGACCTGTCAACAGAAGCAGGTGAAGAAGCGGAACATTTTACTAATTCACATGTCTGCCGAGATGTTTGCAGCCAGTTTAAAAATTAAAACCAGTGACCAGTTAGTCACAAGCCTATTTCCCAAACTCAGAGGCCCTAATGTGATGCTGAGTGATTTGCAAGGATATGCCAGAGCACAACCTGCAACTGCAACCACAGAGACATTAGTTCCAGCTGACTGGATTTTTTTAACTGTGTTAACCTCAGGCTACCTTTAAGTACAACGGTAGAACAGACAGAACATCCATCCATGTCCCTATAAAGCTCCATAATGTTGTACATATGGCCCTCAATGACTTATTTGTGCATCTTTGGTGTCTCTGGAAGTCATCTCAAATAATAACTACAGTTTCAGGCTGTTTTCATACACTGTTTGTTGCTATAACCTACGAAAAGTAATGCACTGTAATTTGTATAAATCCCACAAAATCAATTTGTATCCACGTAATTGTGAACCAGGAAGCATAAAGAGCGTCAAACGCTACATAGGAGATAAAAACACCAGACTTTCGCCCAGGAGACTTCGTATTTAAGTTACGCCACTTCCGTAGTTATTTTAACCCAAACCACAATCTTTTCCTAAACCTGACCAAGTCATTTTGTTTTCTAAACCTAATCAAGTTGTTTCCTGTGGAGATGGAAGTTTATTTTGAAAAGACTGCATATAACAAGCGGGAATTGACACATGCTGCTGGACATTCGTAGGAAAACTGAGAAAATGAGTGATAACTTTTTGTAAGATATCATACGAACCGTTGTATGAGGATACTTTGACAGTTTGAGTGAATTGTAATATTGAGTATTGAAGTAATTAAATGCCTATTATACAAGACAAATGCCTTCATAACTTTCAACATAGCAACTAACTGTAGTTGGGGACTGACACAACAACCAACATCTACAAAGAATCCATTTAGTCAGCAAGGAAAACAAAATCTGGTATGAATAATCTCCTTGGAAGAGGTACTCCAATACAGCCCCTATTTTGTAAAGATTTTACAAAATGACTAAATAAGAATGAAAACTTCTCTGTTGATTATAATTTTTTTGTCAGTTGGCTGATAATCAAGTTGGTTTTTGGCTGTATTGTTCAGTAAATGTATTTGTTTCCTAGAGTAGAGTAGCTGTTGCACTCTGTTGCAACTCCTCAGCCTCATATGACTATTTTTGGCTGCTGATCACAGAAATTATTGCTAACAAGGCACTAGCTAGCTGGTTTGTTGTGGCAGAAAGAAAGCAGTAACTTTAATTAATGTCACATGTCTGAGTATTATGGTGGAAAATCTGGCAGTGTGCTTCTATGGCATATGTAGCAAATAATCTTTTATGATTTAAGATGCTGATGAGCCATGCTCTCTAAAGAACAGCATTTTTTGGTTGGAGAGCTTCAAAGGCACATAATGGTAATGCTGGTTATGTTGTACATCATTTTAACCAACAGGGTTTTTGAAGTGAAAGAAAAATCCAGACAGTTGTGGTGACTGTTGCCAGGAGATGAAACTGTTAACTTGTTCAAAAACATCAGCTGAGGGGAGTTTCTAAGTATCAGACATGTTACCAAAATAAGATGACCAGACTTGTAATTGTTTTTCAGTTTGTTTAACCCCCGGGGGGAGAAGCGCCACGGTGCTCAGGACTAACATTTAATAAGTGAGGTCTGTGGGGAAATCATCATATCTGCAAATGCGTCACACTGCCCCGC
>CAKALG010018735.1:0-10765 GCA_916700815.1 Helicolenus hilgendorfi | reverse complement strand
GGAGGACGGTCATGTTGGCCGCTCCTCATTTGCATAAAGTTGAGGTCTAGGCTACTTTATGCAAATCAGCGGCGTCCAGTGCAACTCACCACCTCTGGAGACTTCCGAAAAACGTTTAAAACTAAACATCGTCTATAGAAAGCAGACAGCCCATGAGTTAAAGCATTTGTCCAATCAGGTGCCTTGTGCCTACAGCGTCCAATGCTGGAAGCTGCTACTCTCCCTCTTTACTCTATACTCAGCCTGGCAGTTGCCCACAACGCTTGACTGTTACAAATTTGCATTCAACCTATGGATCCACCCGCTGAAGATGAGAGCTCTCCACTGAAAACCCGGTTTATACAATCAGCCGACTGCTCTGACCGTCTGCCAGTCTGCCACACACACTCAGCATCTCCTCTGTGTGCTGCCCACACACTCAGCTGTCATGTATAGACGATGAACACGAGAGCTCTACAGTGAAGAGCTGGATTTTTTTTAACCCTACCAACGCGTTTCACCTTCCTAGCCTTTGGTTATCTGTGCACCAGCCTGGGAGTAGGCCCGGGGCAAATCCATCCCCTTTTCACCATGCACACAGAAGCTTTAGGGCCTATTACTGAATAGAAGTTGAGACTGACACCACTCTTGTCTTCGCCTGATGCCGGGTAAAGCCGTTTAAAATGTGCCAGCCTTATTTAGCCCAGGGCAGAGCGGGGTGGTCCCCCAGGGTTAATGGGACAGGAAGCCCTGGACGTGAGACCAGAGGTGATCTTTATATCAGATCCTTTTTGCAATGAAGTGTGATCAGATAGTATGTCCCGCTAGATGAGTATGCAGAACATCACCTCTGTGTGTGAAGGCTGTCACCCACACATCCACCTGCTGCAGATGGCAGACAGTCGTTCTCACACATTGTTCGCTGTCACTTCTCTCTCCATCTCTAGACTGGCTGCTATTCTTTCGTTTTATAACCAGAACAGTGGATGCATGCAGCACATGGACGAATACACCAGAGATACAACCGGAGCATTACAAAATAAATAAAAAGCATTTAAAATAATACATGATATGAAATCATGTAATCATTCATGCATTGATTTCTTTCACACGTTCTTCTGATATCACTCTGTTCTCTCTTAAATGTCTGAACTCTTTGTGTTTACACTTCAACCGACACTACTTCCATCACTTACACCTTAACTGACACTTACAGACTTTTGAAGTAGAGCTGTCAAAGTTAACGCGCTAATCACACATCAATGCAACTTCCATTGGCAATCCATCAGTACCAACCACGTCATATTAGCTCGTTGTGGGGGAGGTTAAATAACGCTCCAAACTTAAGCTACATTTTGGCGAGAAAAAAATGGCCATGTTCCAAAGGGGTCCCTTGACCTCTGACCTCCAGATGTGTGGATGGAAATGGGTTCTTTGGGTACCCACGAGTCAGCACACTGACACACTGACAGCTGTTGTTGCCTGTTGGGCAATTGATATCATAATATAATATCTGTCATTGTTTTGTGTTGTTAATTGATTTTGAATAGTAAATATATACATAGAGTTGCATAAAGCAGCACATTTGTCCACTAATTTGTGATTACTCGTGATTATATGGACAATCATACGATTAATCTGGATTAAATATTTCAAGTGATTGACAGCCCAATATTTTAAAGACCTTCACCTCAACTTCTTTCAGTTGTTAAAATTCACCTCCTGCTTTGATTCCTTTCACTGCTCATGTTTCAACTGCCACTTCAACTTCTTTCAGCTCTTCAACTTTACAGAACTCAAAATCTTTGGACGCACATTTTACAGCATTTCTTTCAACTGAAGTGTGCCTTTTTCAGATTTAATTATATCTTTGATTTATTTTTTATTGTTAATTCCATGATTGTTTTCTTTCATGTAAAGCCCTTTATTCCTAGTAGTAGTATTATTGTTGTTGTAGTTGTTGATACTTTGCTTTACTGCAGTTACAACTGCATTTTTAGGACTTTTGATTTGAGGAACAGAAAGTGAAATCTCTGTTCATCTAGTAGCGCTCAAAACAAATCATTTCATTCTTTCTTTCTTTTTATTTTTTGTGTATCATCACTGCAGCAAGGTGGTAGTTAGAAGTAGAACCACTGGAGATGAGCAAAAACAACATTTTAAGGGGGTTAAGTTACTCTTTAATAACTCAAATGTCTCCTCAGAATCTATACTGTCATCATTAGTATCTACAGCTGAAACGGCAGTTGCACACTTTCTAAGAAATCGTGATTAGATGGAGCTTTTATTCTCTCTCTGACTGTCTGCTACATTTGGGCCTCTGTCCCAACAGACTCATTATATGCACCAGCTTAGCCAGACAGTCCAAACCAGATCAAAGAGCATGTGACCCAACTAAACAGTCAGCCAGTTAGCCACTTCACCACCATCTCCACTCAGGCAGTCAGTCATCCATCCAACTAGCTAGCCAGCCCACACTCACGTCCTCTAGTTGAATGCTGAGGGTCTGTTATCAGCGAGGACGCGGACAGTTAATCACATTAATTAATCTGACAGGCCTTATCAAAGACATTATGAGCACAGAGGAATAAGAAGGGAGGAACAAAATGAAGGGAAGAGGAGAGGAGACGAGGCAGCGGGGGGAGTGGATGACAGGTTTATAAATTCGTCATCACAGGAGGAGGAGAGGGACGGAGAGGATGAGGAGGAGGAGGAGGAGGAGAGGAAATTAAAGAAGGACAAAGGAGGAGAGGAGACAGATGTTATGACAATAGGGTTACTTTGTGGTTAATCCGCTATAATTCAGTCCCATTTCACAGGCGGACGGTTTCCGTAAGAGCTCATTATGGGCTTATGAATCTGCAGGGCCTTGGTATATATATGTGTGTGATTTCACTACTGTTTGTAGCACTGTACATAATAAGATTTCATAAAGGTGGAAAATATAACATATTAAAGCAATGAGCTGCTATCAGCTTGAGAACTCATCAGCTCAACAATCACAGGACGGCAATAAAGAAGAAATAATGAGATAACTACGACCTCTGTGGAAGGAATCATAGTGTGTTATAAGGAACATTGTCACGGCGTTATACAGAACGGGCGGTCGACTCAGTGACTGGAGCATCTTGACAACTCAACAGACCTTTCTCTCAGTGGACATTTTGACTTGTCAAATACAGGTGTAATTTATATCATTAACAAAAGCTGTGTTCCATTCAGGCCGTCCATGTTACATCTAATGTAACCAAGCTATCAGTAATAGTATTAGATACACCCAGCCAGAAGGCCTCAGAGGCCTGCTATAAAAGCTGAAATGCAAAGACGTTGTTCTGCGTGCCATTAGATAGTAGACGTGTTGGTGGTATTTTACCACTTATTGTGATTGATGAGGGGAAGTCTGCAGAAGAAAGCTTACAAACCACAAGTAGAGCAAGTTTTGTTTTCCTCTTTTTACTCCATGTTATGTACAAATCAATAACAGAAATGAAAGTACAATTAAAACCTTTCTTTGGATAACTGATAGTCAAGTCACAATGTCATCTAATTGAGTACTTCTGAATATCACATAGCAGTACATCTGTGCACTATGGAGATGATAAAAACACACAGCAGTAGTTCAGTAACCACAGTCTCTACTTCTGTACTTTCAATAAAAGAGTGCATGTTTTTTTATAGTTGTTTTCAGAAAACTGAGAAATGAAACTGCGTATGTCATGTTTGTTTATCTCCTTTTCAGTTTACTGCATGACTTGTTCTCTCAGGGCGACGCTTATAGGTGCCTTGTTCAAGGACACTCACAGATAGATGGATATTCTGGGGATCAAACCTCTCAACTAGATATGAGCCAGTCACTTTGACCAGTCGGCGGCGGTCCATCAGCACTCTGTCAGTCAGAATCACTGTCAGCGACACCAACACCGGGGTCACGTGGGATTAACACAAAGGGTATATATCCAATAATGCAGGCGGGGAACTATGTCATTATAACCTGAGCTTAAACAAGGTATTAATGAGCAGACGTCATTATGTCATTACACGAGGGTCATCATAATGAGGACATAACGAGGTCAACAGGGTGTCATCATACGATAGGGTCTCACAGTAATGGGGACAAGGTGTCACAACGAGGTGTCGACATACCGAGCTGTCCCTAATAACCTGCTCCGAGTGTTTACCCCAATTAGACATGAGAGACACGGACACCAGGGAACGGGGGTGGAGGGGTTGGTGGGATGGAGAGAACCGGAGGACACAACAAAAAGAGAGAGGGAGGTGGAGGCATATGTGTGGGGGGGGGAGGTGGAGAGTAAAACAGAAAGATGAGGAGAAAGAGAGATTGAAGGGGCAGGGTGCAGTGATTAGAATGTGATGGCCTGTGTAGAAGCTGGCGTTCTCGTGTGTGTGTGTGTGTGTGTGTGTGTGTGTGTGTGTGGTTGCAGGTCTTTGAATTAATGAGAATCTCAGATGAGAGGAAAGGGTCATCATGACCTGCATGCAAATGGCACCAAACACATTCATGCACGCGAGCAGAAACACACTGATATGTGCACACACACGCACACACACACATCCACAGTGTCCTGCTCATGGATGCAGACACACACACACACACACACACACACCCTCTGTCAGTGCTTGTGTTTAGTCTTTGGGCATGGAATACATCAACATGGCGCTGTGTGAGTGGCATCGGGCGACACAGCTGCTCTGCCTGCTGTCCTACATGACACAATGTCATTCATATGTGAATGTCAGTGATATGTGGAGGAGGCCCATCACTCAGGAGTCAGCCAGACAAACAGACCCCAAACAATCTTTGTTTATCGAGGGAGGGTGGTTGACTTTCCACACGTCTTCCTTACCTGGAGGAATGTCAAGACTCGGATATGAAAGCACAGATCAACCCAAGAATATAGTAAGAAGGACATGGTGAGAGCAAGTGGAGATGGAATTAGTCCAAACACCACATATATTAGCGGTGACCGGGCAAGTCCTCAACAGTCACTGAGATGACTGTTCCAACAACAATAACTCACACAAGTTTGTTCTGATTTAAGGTGTGCTATGTTTAACGCATCTAAAACTACCTGGTTAAGAGATTATTACGAGATTATTAAGAGACTATTGCATTGAAATCCCTCAAGACATATTTGTTAAGATACCACGGTGATTCACAACGAGATCTGTTCTATGAAGTAATTAAACCACGAGCATGTCAGTCACGTACCTGATCAACATGTAGGCTACAATCACAGGTAAGACACACTCTAGCTAATCAGTTTCTACTATATAAAGAAAAGCCACAGTGACACCACCTGCATTAAGCTAAAAGAAGCCTGGATATACGATGTATGGTTAAAGCCCAGGTGTGGTTGCCATCGCAACTTACATGCGTCATTAGGTCCCCTGGCTCAAAAGGTTACCGTGCACAACATGGAAGTAGGGTAAAGCTGGCGTACCAATATACAATCTCACATTTGTAGTTTCAGCATATTTGAAATATAGTGTCTATAGGTGTAGAGAGCAGTAATTTACATCGTGGCTATATTAAAAAACAAAACAAAAGCACCGTGAAAAGCTGCTGACAGTAACAAAGCATTGTGGGAATCGGTGTGGCCGTGTGTTAATCAGCATCTAGCGATCTGTTCATTCATGTTCTCTTGAATAAGACCTAAACAAATCAATTCTTCCTGCTCCTGTTTCAATATTTCTTGGAGCTTTTTTTCGGAGATTTCAGATATCAAAGAGATCCGCGGGAACATTTCCTCTAAATACTTCTAATGTTGTCAAATGACCTCCGATAACAATCTCTCTACTGTCCCTTTGAGCTGCTCCTCATTGCTGTATTTCATTATCTCTCCTCTCCACTGCTTTTGATGTGCACCTTATCCTGCTGCACTAACACACACACACACACACACACACACACACGCACACGCATGCCCGCGAGTTATTTCCGCTCTGCTGATAATACAGCAGATTGAGCTGAATAATCCTCGGTAGAAGACACTACAGTTTTAGAGCCTCCTGCGAACGCATCGTCAGACACAGACAGCAAAACACGAGCACCTGTTGACACAGCCACTGGTTGCTGTATAGCAGGACCCTGAACTACACTTCCCTCTATGTTTCTCTCTCTTTCCTAAATGATCAGTGAAGTATGCCAGGTTTTGGGGAATTCATGAATATCAGGAATTATCAGGAACATTGGTTCAACCAGCAGCAGGTGAATAATAATAAAGAAAACACTTTTATGGCAATTATTTAAGTATTTAACAGTGTTGGTAGTACAGTTACCTTTCTCCTGTATATTTATTAGGGCTGGGTTTCAGTACTCGATACCTTTAAGGCAGTGGTTCTCAACTTTTTTGAAGTCAAAGACCCCTAAAATTGCGCGAGCGGAAGGATTTTATGACGGATCGCAGAGCGGATTATCTTAAAAAGTTGGAGCGCCGCCTTATCCCTCGCTCCATCCATCCATCCCTCGCATTCAAAGCATGACCATGAGTGATCCCGACCCAGAATGCATCTGTGAATCGTGCACGACAGCTGCGTAGGATTGCGTGTGATCCAAACATTTGCAATTACTCTAGAGCATTGTAAAGTCCGAAAGTCAACAGTTACTGAAAAAAGGATTTCAAATTTCAAATGTTTAATCTGATGAAATATTAATGCTGTTTAACTTTCTCTAGGTGGCAACCTTTTTCCCCTTTGCTGAGCCACAAACTCCCACTATTAATGCTCCACTCTGTCATTTTATTTTCATGCATAACTTCTTGTGTGGCAGAGGATGGTTTGGTAGGAATAACCCACTAAGTCAAGCACTAATTTGGAGTTCATAAAGGAAAGAAAGGTGGAGAGAAATTGGATTGGAAAGAAATGAGTTGGAAATGAGTAACACTCTACGACAAGCTGACGGATAAAAAGCCTGACATAATATCATGATATAATGTTGTTATGGTTCATAGGTTAGCAAACAAACATATCCAGTAGACACAGAGCAACATTATCATCCCACTGGAGTCATGCTTTGGCCTCCTGATGAATGCAAATCCAATATTTGATATGAAACAAAAGCTAAAAGAGGCTACAGGCTATTTTAGCTGCTCACAGACACCTTGCTGAAATCATTATCAGTCTACTTGTGTGTCTGTTAGCAACACAAAGTAATGATCTCTGACTATTTAAAAGCCAGGTGACAGTGAAGAGAGTCAAATACTGCAGGATGGCTGCTGCCGACGATGCGACCGTCCCATCAGAACACAAATGAGACGTTCGTGAAACACATAGATGGGACGACAATCTGCAAAAAGGGGGATGAGGGTGTGCGCACAGCTGGCACGCTTCATCCCTCACCTCCTTCAGTATCTATGGAAAGAGCTCTGCGTGCATCTATATCCGTTCATCCATTATGCATGACCAATTTACCCTGTCGAGATAGAGAGGGAGGGAGCGGGGGAAGAAAGAGGGACAAAAAGCCAATTTACTAAAGCTGCAAATTGATAGAGTCTATATCTATATTAGCACGGATGATCAGGATATTGGAAATGTGGCCATATCTGTATATCGATTCATAACGGATGATTACACTTTTGTTTACACAAGAGGAGAGAGAGAGAGAGAGAGACAGCAGAAGAGAACAAGTGTTGCCACCCTCTCCCCCCGGAGGCCATCCTATTTTGGAGCTGTTATTGCTTACCTCATACACTTTAGTGTGTGTCTGTATGTGTGTACTTGTGAGTAATGGCCCTCTCTCCTTGGAACAGATGCCCTTAACAGATGTCATTCAGCTACCGACAGAGACAGTCAATAAGACAATGAATTGTAGCTCACCAACCCAACCCCGTCCATCCATTAGGGCTTCACAATTAATGGAAAACAAACATGAAATCGTAGCACTGACTGTTGCACTTTTTAAACTGCGAGAGGCTGAGATGTCTTCGTATGGGGGAGAAAAAGGTGATTCAGTAACTTCACAGAGTATTGCTGTGCCGTGCAGAATGTCAGGCAATTTAAATGTTTCCATTTTATTCAGCCCAAGCAAAACCTGAGCACCGGTGAGCTATATCTGGATGGATTCTCACACTATGAAGTCGACTTTGGTTGGCCTTATCATGCCAAAACCTGTCCAGTAACAACATGCAATATGCAAATAATGAAGTTGTCTGAAACTAGAATTACCACCTCTCAGTTAAATGCCTTGCCCAACCATTCACGTTGCAGTTTACATCCATGTCTGTCCAAAATGTCATCACTTCATCATTTTATCCTGTTAGACATCACAGGGACCTTGACTCCTTGACCCCACCGAAAACCAATCTGTTCATCCTTGAGTCCAAGTGGACGTTTGAGCCAAATTTGAAGAGATTAGCTCAAGGCGTTCCTGAGATATTACGATCACAAGAATAGGATGGACGTACAGATGGACAACCTGAACACCAACCCGATGTAATGCCAAAGCATGCCATAGACTTGACAGCGTGTCATGTTTCGCTTCGCAGAGATGAGAATATTACACGCCTGTATGAACGTACAGTACCAGTAGGGGGCAGCAAAGCCACTGACTAAGGATTAGGCAACAAAACACTTAGTTTAGGTTAAGGGAAATGTTATGGTTGGGATTTAAATAAGTAGGTAAACTAAGTAAAACACATAACGTGACAAACGTCACTAATGTAACTTGCAAAACAAAACACCAGCTCTCAAACACGGGTCTCCCGCTTGAAAGTCCTGTGTTTGTTGGACCCATCCACCTCCACACCCGCTGCCAACCATAAGAGCTCTTTCTAACTTGATATACTGCATAACTAGCTCTGAAATGAGAGAGTTGTCACTACAAAACACTGCACTTTCATGCAGGCGTGTAATACTCACGTCTCGGCGACACAAAACGTAACACTGACACGCTGTCCTCTGGTGGACAGGCGGGTCTATTACACGCTTCACTAACTACTAAGTTCCTTCTCTCTGTGGTGGTAAGTCAAAGGTTAAATCTGTAAATGTGTATTAACAACAAATGCTCATGTGGAATATGCCAAAGCACAATTTGTACGTGTAGAAAGTATCAAGGTCATGTAGTGATTTAAGTTATGTTTATTACTGTATTAATGTATGGGTATTCCCACTATTGCAGTGAATACCTTTCAACAGCTATCCTATTGTTTAGTCCAGATCCCACTGTGGCTCAATGAGCAATAAATCCAGCATGTTTCCGAATCAGCGGAGACTTGTATCCCTGTCTGTGTTATTATTAAAAACACAAGCGCTGCTGCTATTTACTGCCTGTCTACTGTAAGACAATGCAGAAGCTGCTGGCTGCGGCTGTCAACACGTATACAGTACATTACAAGTGTAGCGGGGGTGTTTGAGCTGCGCCTTGAGAGGATATAACTTTAATATTAAAATGCAATACCGTAAAGACCGCGAGTGAATGAGATATCATGAACACAATCCGCTCTTGTTGAAGCAACTGATACCCTGAAAGGCCGTGCACACCCACACAGGGGGTTTTCACTCACCGTGATGAGGCTGAAGTCGGGTAGAGCTCTGTTGGGAGTTTGCACAGCTCCCAAAACTACTGTTTGTAGGTGTTAAAGAATCAGAAGAGCTGCCATTAAACTAACGGGCAAGTCAAAGAGATGTCAATCAACCACAGTCTGTGAACACCCACGCAGTCCTGACGAGAGGTCTGATCAGACAAAGAACTGGAAACATCAGGGGAGTATGGAGAGGTTTGACATCTGGCATAAGCAGCCTAACACCAATGCAGTAGAAATATAGTATAGTAATTAAAAACAATAAACATATACAGTAATATGTATTATGTCAAACAAGGAATGGCCTAGATGATCTAAAGGCCAGATAATGTCTCCATCGCCTCCGTTTTAGTGCCTGGAACCGCGCTGCTGCCGCCGTACTATCCCGATATTATGTTTCGTGATACTGCATCGATTCTCAAAAACGCAGTATCGATTTTTAATTAATAACAGTTTACATGCAAAGAATGACTAAGTCAATACTGTATGATGTTACAGAGACTGTGATGAAGGCAAATGCAGATCCCACTCTTCAGATTGCATGCAAAATTAAACTTATTTAAACTGTATGCATATGGTGTTATTCTTTTTGGTGTGACAGTTTTCCTAAACTTAGGTTAAAGAAATTGCAATATATCACCTTGCTTACAGTATCGCAATATATCGCAGTATATTGAATCGTAACCCCCGTATCGTGATATGTATCGTATCGCCAGATTCTTGCCCTACTACTGTACACACAACAAACAGCAATAGTATCCGCCTCAGAATCACTAATAATGAAGCATTCAAATACTGGTTTTGAGGTTGATTACCATGGCACATCGAAGCTTCGAAGCATTCGGGTCAGCCCGAGTGCGATCGCTTGTCACGAGTTATATGCCTATGAGATGCAGTTTTCCTTTTTAAGACCAAACTATTCAGTATTTCACAAAATACGAGAGATCCTTCCACCACCCTGGTATGACATCACATCCACATTATGTCATATGCATCCAAGCACATAAAACACAGCGGAGATAAATTATAAATACCCATAATGCCGAGTTACCAGCTCAAGCTAAGTCACATCATCTGTCAGTCATCTGCCTGTCCATCCATCGTCATCTCTCTCTCCGTTCTGTTTCTTCTTCCCTCTCTCTTCCTCTGCTCTGATTTATTCGCTACCTCCCTTTACCCCCCCCCCCCATCCCAACCAACCCAGTCACAGAAAATTGGTCATTGGTTATCTATTATGGATTAGCAGA
>CAKALG010018732.1:0-23142 GCA_916700815.1 Helicolenus hilgendorfi | reverse complement strand
ACCTGTTAACATGGACGCCGAAATAAAAAACAACACGCCACGCAGCGAAGGTGATCTATTGACAGTATATGGACATCATATCACCTACATACTACAGTTTCCATGTCTAGACATCTGTAGAATATGTCACAGACAGTGAAAGTGATCGATTGACTGTACATTAAGTTCATACCTGCAAGACTTTACTACAATTTCGAGGTCTATCTGTAGAATATATTACGGCGATGAAAAAAAGTAAAGTTAAGTAAACTTGTTTTTAAATCAACACTTCCTGCTTTCATTTCCGCTCCAGCTCCCCTCTAACTAGCTTTATTTGACGGCGTGCCATACTAGCCGTTATGCAAATGTGTTACTTGGTGACATCACCACGTTACACTACGTTCAAGCAAGGCGTTTCAGGCAGTTCGGGAGCAGTGTTTCTGTGGGGGAGAATGGTAAATTTGCAGACCTTCTAAATGCACAAAACAACTATATAACACACTAACGGAAAGGGAAAAATAACAAAAGCATAATAGTTCCCCTTTAAAAAAAGCTTTCCTCAACATGTTGTACACGTAGATTATTTCATTCCTAGTTTGAGAATACTGTCCTTTAATAGGAATCTGATGCAGCTAGATTCATAGCTTTTCTGCAGTACGGACGGGACAAAACATGATAAAAATGGCATCTATACTCAGCATGGGTTCAAGTGGCTTCTAGATTTCTTTGAGATTATGTCCACAATCAGTCGCCTGCCCACGCAGAGACCTTCCCATGATTAAAATAACAGGGATCAGAAAACAACAGTCTGTAACAGTGAGGCAGGGTTGTGGTACCATGTGAACGCACTGCTCGCAGTCTATTTTTATATGCTTCCCTCTGTATAATCATGGGTTTAATGTGTACATATTTTGTGGACAGGGATTTGTCGGTTCAACAGCGTTGACCTCAAGCAGCATTCTTTGCCTTGTGTGCAGAGGACTTTAAGCTCCTCTGTTTTTAGCTCCCTGACTTCCCCCATGAGGAGAAAATGAGTGGCATCGCCCCGGCCGTCAGTGTGTCAGACACAAAAGGCTTTCTGATAGACACAAAGAGACTGCAGACCGCTGCGAGACAAATTAAATGATTATTTACTCTGTAACTCCTTATTATTCTATGTAGCCAAAGCTTGAAAGTGATTTCAGTTGATCTCAGATGTATAAACCACGTGTGCACAAAAAACATGCTTACATCATTTCCCACACTTTTATTTACAAAAGACCAGTTTGATGTTATGACAGGTAGATGAACTATACTGAAAAGTAAGAGTTGAAATCTAAATAATAAAACAGTGTCTGTGTAGGTTGGTTTCACTGTCTGATATTTCTGCCGTCTACACAGTGATGTGTAGTTGTTGTAGAATATCAATGAAAGGTGCATATAAATGTTTTTGTGAGCAATTTTGTCAATCTTTTATTTGAGGCATCATTTATTATCCCGTTTTAAGGCTCCTTTCATTTAATCCTTAATTGTGAAGCCCTTTGTAAAAACTGTTTTGATAACGGCGCTATAAAGTAAATTGAAATTGATTATCTTTATGACGTTTAATGACGATGATTGAGGCATCACAGCCTATGATGATGAAATAATGATACAGGCGCTATAAATAGCCACAGAGTCGTGGGTGCTGGTCGTGTGTAATGATGATAGCTGACAGGTCTAATGGAGTGGTGGAGCAGGAGGAAGTATTGATATGAAAACGGGTGATTAAAGGGCATGTCTACACCTATTTATGGCTGGACTTGTGCCGGTCTGCCGGTTCTACTATGTACCGAAACATTATGCTAACATTTGCTAGTCAAACTAGTGAGGTGCAGCTAGTATATAAGTGCTGAGTAGTTAGTTATCTGACCGACAAAGAGGAAACAAGAGGGCATATGTTACGCTCCTCCTCATAGGTTAACGTTAGCTTCAGGTGTTTGTCAGTAGTAGTCTGGATATAGTGTACACAGGGGTCGGCGATGTCAGTGGCCTTTTATCAAGCCAATATAACTGAGCCACTGTCTATCTGTTGTGTTCATTGCGCTTTGTGCCTTTTACAAATGATTGTAGCTGTTGACATCCAAAAATAAATCCGAACATGTTTGACAACATGAATGGGTGCATAGAATCTAAGACGGAGACACAATGCTGTATTCAAAGTCATTTCCAGTCAACTGTTCAAACCTTTTAACCACCAACCTGCTTGTGTTTATGGTATTTTAAGTTAGTTCTTTTGTAGAGTTCACCAAAATGCGATACACTGTTCAGTTTTGATAATAACCAAAGGAAATATGATGAAAATTAATTTGACCATATTTAAGCTTGAATAGTAGTATTTTTTTTTCTAAAGTTTGATTAATATTGTTGTTGATGAATCTTTTGGTCTATAAGATACCATTCAAAAACTGTTCAAGGTGATGTCATCAAATGTCTTGTTTTTTTCTGACCAGCAGTCCAAAAGCAAAGAAAAAGTGTCTGAATCAGTGAATCAATTGATTATGTATTGCAGCTCTGACTCAACCCATGTTTTTTTTTTTGTTTTAGCCAGTGGGCAACCTTCGGGTCTGAAAAGTGAAGCCACTGTGGAAGTGCCTTAAACTTGCATTATTTCTATTAGCCAGCAGGGGGCGTATTGCAAAAGTCAGATTGAATAGAAGTCTGTGAGAAAATGACCCTACTTCTCACTTGATTTATTACCTCAGTAAACATTGTAAACATGAGTTTATGGTCTCAGTCGCTGGTTTCATGTCTTCTTCAATATAGCATGATGTAAATGATGGTCCCATTTACAGTCAAATAGACCATAAAGCAGGGGATGCTTTAGGGCGTGGCTGCCTTGTGATTGACAGGTCGCTACCACAGCGTTGTGTGGTCTTGGAGTTGTCCATGTTTTCGTCTTAGAACTTTAACCCTTTCAAAATGTGTTTTCAGTTCATGAAAGTTAATTGTAACATTTTGGTCACCTAAAAAAGTCGAACTCGTGGCTTCAAAACCGTAGCCCACAAACCAATGGGTGACGTCACGGTGACTACGTCCACTTCTTATAAACAGTCTATGGTTTTGGCACATATTATTTTGATCGGTAAAACTTTGTAATTTGTTTTTGCTATGGAGAACAGCTGTTGCTTGTGAGCAGGCACAGTACGCGGAGATGGAAACCGTCTGGGACAGTGTTTTTAGTCACATGTGAGTATTTGTGACATACTGAGAGAATACTGACAGACAGCAGAAAAGACAGTTCTTCTCCAGGAATAGTCTGAGAAGTTTCCCTGGGACTTTTTGTACGACGTGAAACTGGGTCACCATTGAAATATACTGTAACCACTGTGAATACAAGCTGACCACAGCCTATGCAAGGGATAAAACTACTAACTTATTAAGCCCGCCCGCAGGGAACGAGTGCGTCATAGTCAAATGATCGATTTTGGGTGGAGTAGCACTTAAATGTTTGGTAGATTTGATTCCAACTGAAAATTGGCACAGGAAATATTATATAGTGACCAAGCCAATTTAAATGGCTTGGCCCAAAACCCTGTTACAGCCTGCAGCTGCAACCCTGCACACATTAAGTTGCTACAGAAAATAGACAGATATTTCATATCCATTAGCCAATTTTTTTATTGTTTCTGCATTTATCAGACCCAAATCTGTTTCCTCTCGTGTTCCCTCTTCCTGATGAATGACATTATCCGGTGAGGTTGCTCTTCAAAGTCTGTTTTTCAGCATTAAGCCAGTTGATTTAAAAGCCGAGTTACGCCCTCTTACTTCAGCTGGACTGCCCACAGCATACATAACACAGATACTGTAGGGTAGAGGTGTTAAATAAACACTGCTTTTGAATGTATTTGGCGAGAGAAATTTTAATCAAGCCTCATTATGTAAATTAATTCTCATCCATGTGAACTGGTTTGGAAGTAAAATAGACGTGTCCTGTTTTGGCCTCGCAAGTCAGCGAGAGATGATTTGATGGGAATCTCTCTTCATGAAAAAACTGCAAATGAGCTTTGATTATTTTTAGGTGGAGTGGCCCATTTCAAATTCCATGAAGTAAAGTGATGAGACAGAAAGATGCCGGAGGGTAAAAGGAACAACGTGACCTTCGATGTTTGACGGCGAGACGTAAGCTTGTGATCTGCTTTGTGCTTTTAAGTTGATCCACTTTGGGGAATTCTCACGCTCGGTTTGCTTTAAAATATTTGATTGTTTTTCAGAGAAGGTTTTCATCCAAATCCCAGAGGAGGAGAAACGATGAGCGATGTTGATAGAGGGTTGCTCACAGGAAGTAGAGAGCAAATTGACTTGTCATTAAAATTCACTATATAAACCCGAACATCCCATTTCCCTTTGTGTTGCCAGAGGAAAACCTGATTCATCGAATGTGTTAATTACTCTTGATTACACAAATAAATTGTTATTGTTAAATGGCCTGTAGGAAAACACTACACGCCGACTTTTCATTGAAAAACACACATTAGACAAGGAAAGGAGGCCTCGTTCTCCCTTGGGGGGCTCCAGGGAGAGCCAAGCCTGGGGTTGAGGGGGTCCTATCTCACAATCCTGTAGCACATGTATACATACTTCTGAGTCAGGTTATTATTCATGTATTCTCTAGTGAGAGTCCCAGGCCTGGCCCATTATCATAGTCTTTGAGGGTTGAAGCTGCACTCTCCATCCATAATAAATCCAACAAGTCCTTCAGCCACTTATGTTTATTATAGCAGTCTGGTATATAGATTTTCCAGTTTATAAGTATTGTCCTCTTTACAGAGAGAAAGGTTTGTGTGGCGATACGTTGTGTATATTTTCCATTCTCTTTCCCAGTATGCATTAGGGATGCTCATTTTGCTAAAAAGTCTTAACCGATAACCAACCCTCGTTAACCGATTATTAACTGTTAACCGACAAGATTTGTGCTTCACATGCAGCGGTGCGCCAGCTGCAGGAGCACAACAGATATTCGTTGACGGGAGTCCCCAGTTCACCCGTCCGGGAGCGTTAACTTAGCAACCACGATGCTGCGTGAAGTGTCGTGGACATGCAGCCAACTTTCCCAGTAAAAGTCTCCTCCGCACATTTAGTTTAGTTTAGCAGGTTGTCAGCTACGTGTCTGCCCGGCGTAATGATACTTTGTCTGCCCGGTTAACGGTTAAACGGTTTATTATGGACATCCGTAGTATGCATACAAAAGGAAATAGGAAAATATGAACATTCATTATCTCGGCTCTGATTGGTTGTTTTCCTCCGGTCTGTGAAATCTTGCAGATGCCATTAGGAGCACCAGAGGACACAGAGGCACTTAATTTCTTTCAGATTACCTGTCCCATGCACCACTGTCAGGATATAGTGATCGTTTTATAAAAATAACTTTTTTTAATCATATTTGCTCCAATTCTACCTACTGCTGCTTTAAGTGGTATTTTGAATGAAGGACTTTTACTTGTAGCAGAGTAGTACATTGTTGTATTGAGTAAAGGACCTGACTACTTCCTAGTGTCACAGTTTGTTGTAGCCTACATTAGAAGAACTAAAGGTGTTTGTCCTGTATACCAACATGAGCGATGGTCTCCTTATTTAGGTCTGGAGGAAAGTGCAGCTTTCGCCTCTGCTCTCTTTTTGTGTGTTTGCGTGAGGGGAGGGTTACGTATGTGCCTTTCTATCCCCGTCAACTCAGCAAATCGAATCACATGACGCCCACATCCTCCTAGACTTGTGGGAGAACAGTGTGATGATGCAGCTGAGTGGAATTACTTGGCAAACCTCAGACACATCGTGGCCATCGGTACAGGTGAGGGGAGCGACTTCAGATTATTTCAGATGCAGCGTAAGGATCAGTTGTGGTTGGAGTGATGAAATGTAGCTTTGTAAGTGAGCAGTCTGTGGCTGGTTTCTGTTTCTGTTTCTGTGTGGTATTTTATTAGGGAGGATGGGGGAGTTGTGGGTAAAAATTCCTCTAACAGGTGGTGCAGAGGGACGTAGCCCGCAACCAAATCATATATTCTGTTACTAATTGGCTAAATGGTTGCTTGCTGCAGCATAGCCGAGGAGGATGTATTATGTTTCTCAAGTTTTTTTTTTTTTTAAGTATTGGAGCTAGTGAAGGATATTACCATATTTAGAAAACGCAGTAAACACGCATGCATTCCTGCATCACTCGTTCTTCCTCTTTTTCCTCTCGTAATCGTCATGCTTTCTCTCTTTCCCTTGTCCTCATCTGCTTTCCATCCCATCATCCTCTCCTCATTTGCCTCCACACCTCCCTCCCCTTATCTCCCTCTTGTCCTCGCTTCATCCTCCTCCTCCTCTTCCTCCACCCCCTCCTCCTCCTCGTCAAACGCAAGGGTCTTTTTCAGCCTCCAGTGTGTGCGCACAGAGCCTGGGAAAAAGATAGGGCATAAACAACACAGGCAAACAAACCACCTGCTTCCTGCTGAGGTCTCGTGTTGTTAAATGTGTGCACAGAAATAGAACCGGGCAACCTTGCAGTAGAATTAGAATAGATAGAACGGACGGTGGGAAGAATATCACCGAGCAGCACAGCAGCTATCCACATCAGTACATCGGCCTCTAGACGTAGAAACACCTGAGGACTTGTGGGAATGGGGACACGACTAGTAATTAAAGCTAAAACAATCAGTTGATTGATTGGTTGGTCGATTTGCAGAAAATGTAATCGATTAGAGGTCATTGTTTTTAGCAGAAATGCCCAAAATGTAAACTGAACGGTTGGTCAAGTAAAACGTCACTTTGGGCTTTAGGAAACTGCGATGGGCATTTTTATCAATTTACTGACAATTTTTAGACCAAGCAACGAATCGATGACTTGAGAAGACAATTGGCAGATAAATCAATAACAAAAATGATCTTTAGTTACAGCCCAACAAGTAATATTGAGACAATCAGGGCAGAGGAATACCATATTAATTTATACAGATTTAAAATATTACTCTAATTTGATTTGAATCTTCATCACACACACTGTGATTGGATCCATCAACTGCAACTAATAATCACTTTGATTACAGATAAATCTGTCAATTGTTTTCTGACGAAAGACATTGATTTTTAAACAAGTTAAGACTGAAAAAAGCAGCAAATTTTTCACATTTTAGAAACTGGAATGACAACATTAATTGCCAGTTAATTTTTGGTGATCAACTTATCGATTAGTGATAGTAGTTGTTTCAGCTTTACAAGAATTACATTATTATCATGTTTAATTGTTAAGCAGTGATGCCAGAGATTCACTGGTTTCAGCTCCTCAAATATGAATGTTTAATGGTTTTCTTTGTCTTGCCAATGATTTTGATAATCCATTAAACGGTTTGAGTAATTCTTTAAGAAAAAAAAGTCAAAATTCTCTGATTCCAGCTTCTTAAATGTGAATATTTTCTGGTTACTTTACTCCTCTGTGACAGTAATCTGAATATCTTTGAGTTGTGGACAAAACAAGACATTTTAGGAGGTCATGTTGGGCCTTGGGAAATACTACTAGACATGTTTCACCATTTTCTGACATTTTATAGACCAAACAACTAATCGATTAATTGAGAAAATAATCAACAGATTAGTCGACAATGAAAATAATCGTTAGTTGCAGCCCTACAGTAAATAAATTCCAGATTAATCAATATTAGAAATAGTTGTTATTTACAGCTGTAATCAGAAGTTCCAGAGATTTTTTTAACTGGGATATCAAACAGAAAATCAGCAAAACTTCACATTTAGGAAACTGAAGCTGAAACCAGAGAGTGTTCGGCATTGGTGCTCAATTAAAGATCATTGATTAATTGATTATTATGAAAATTGATGCTGATTAATTTTCTCTTGATCCACGAATTGATTCAGCTGTACAAGCACTACATGACTCTAAACATAATTTTTAGCCCTAATAACAATGAAAAAGCTATGTTGGTTGTGGTGGCGTTGATTCATAAAACATCTAATGTGGTGCAAATTTAAACAAAGGATCCAGGGAGCCGTTTCAATAATTTATTGTAGTCAGAGTGGTCAACAGTTGGATGGCGGTTGGTGGATGATTTTTTCTATTCAAAGAAACATTAACAGAGTATATTACATATCTCAAAAATATAATAAAGATTACAAATAATAAATTACATTATCATTTTAATTGACATAATTTATGCATCCACAATCTGGAATTTGGCTTTTCTCCTTGACATATGGTTAAACTCAGGGATCTAACATAACACAACAATCTGTTAACTTTCAAACAATATGTTCCATTTCAGCCAAATCAATTATAAAGGTGCAAAATCCATATTAAACCCACATCACTCTTCTTTGTTCTGCCTGGGATTGTTTGAAGGGGAAAGGGAGGGTTCAGGCCTGAAGGGCAGAGTTATATAATCTAGGCGGTGTGGTCTAATCAGGAGCGGCATTCTTTACCATGCTTGCAGACTTTAACAAACAATGAAGATTTATTTAATTGGCACTTTTCAAAACCAATGTTACAAATTGATTTTACATGAAAGGCTGCAACTAATGATCATTTTCATTATTAATGAATCTACAGATTATTTTCTAGAACAACAATGAAGATCATGCCAGTCATAACATGTTTGTATTACTTGCTTTGTCTGACCAGCACTCTAAATAAAGCCTAAAGACATTTAATGTACGATGATATCAAATGCAGAAATGGAACACATTTTCACATTTGAGGAGCGGGAACAAGAAAATACCATATTTGGCAATTTTGCTTAAAATTAAATTAAGATATTACTTGACTACCAAAATTGTCATCTCTAATTAAAACGATTAAAGCTCAATGCTTAGTTAAGAACAGACATAACATTTATACAACTATCAGAACAACATGTCTGAAATAGTGCTATTTTATGTCCTTTCAGCTCTCTCAGTACTTTTCCAGACATACAGCAGTCACCCACATCTAAATATTTTCAACTTGGATTTAGCACCTTTTTTTAAAAGAGTTATACCCACTTCACATCCTTAACTTACAATTTTTGTCATATGGATTGTCTATGTTGTATTTTCATTATGTTATTACTCTGTACACACAACATCTATTGCATGTCTGTCCATCCTGAAAGAGAGATCCCTCTTCTGTTGCTCTTCCTGAGGTTTCTTCCATTTTTGTCCTTTTTCCCTGTTAAAAGGTTTATTTGGGGGAAGTATTCCTTATCCAAATATTTACAAATAAAATTGACTTGATTCCAATATATCCCTCCAAATTGTAGTGGAGTAGAGGTAGAAAGTAGCAGAAACTGGAAATAAGCCTCAAAAATTGTATTTGAGTCCAGTACTCCAGAGTAAATGTACTCAGCTACTTTTTACCACTGCATATGAGTGTTCTCACCAGTATCTCTGGTATCCATGTCCAGTCATCATAATAAAAGCTGTTTCTCCCGACACATTTGTGTTTGTGACAATACTTCCTGTGAAGAGTCTCAAGAAGGATGAGACTAAACGAACAGTTGCGACGCCATTCGGAGATTGAGACGTGAGAATGTTTTTTCTAGAGGGGGGTGGTGGGGGGGTGTTGTAATCACGGTCTCATTTCAGAGTCCAGTCGAAGCACCTGCTCCTGACTTAGCTGTGAATCACGGGTGGTTGATGAGGCTCAGTCACTCACACCCATCCTATTCCTACACACACAAACACACAGAAACCAGGGGATTCCCTATAGCTGGAGGCAGGGCATGCTGCTACAGTAGACTCATAGTGTCATATGTCCGCCTGTCTGGACACTCGTCTCTCTGCTGCCTGTAAAAGCATTGATCGATCACCAGTTTCGTGCCACAGGGACACTCGCACGCAGGACACTGTGTTGTACATCCAACACCTCTCTGGTAATGTAACCTTTACTCACCTCCGAATATGGATATCTGATCCTCGTATATGCGATCTTGTTACTTTTCCTGTGTTTCCGTATTGTGTGAAGCGATATTATGATGCTCTCTCGCCTCAAGAACTGGTATTGATTGACCCAGCTGTTGACATGTGAGCCGTGCTAACAAAAAGGGAACATGGTCTGTGGTAGAAGTATTGTCTGTCTCTTCAGTGTTTATTACGCTCTCCTGCCATCTGTTTAACAGATGAGGCGACATGGGAGGAGCTGTCTGCTTTAATTAAATATATATTTAAATACGTATGTTATATAAATGTATTCAGCATTTGTCAGCTTTTCAGCCGCAGTGATCAGTGTGGTTTGAGTTAACTGGAAGTCGTGAAGGACTTCCTGTGCAGAGGCTGGTCATGGGAATGTGATGTGGTCATCTGGGTGGAATCACTTGGTGACGTCAATTGGTATTTTCTTAAAGGAATAGTTTGACATTTGGGGAATTGGGTTTATTCTCTGTCTGAGAAGATGGATAACTTCTCAAACATGAATAGTTTTGTCGTCACTGTGAGGTGTCCAAACAACCAGTGGTCATTCCAGGAAGTCACACTGCACCCGACCAAGAAATAGTGCAGTGTAACAAGAATTAGCTGAGTTCAGCAGCAGCAGCCAGACACCGCTAAAGCCTGCTAGTTAAGCAACATCATGACTGTGCCTTCAGGGGTGGGTTTAGAAACTTGTCAATGGGTGGTGGCCCATTTGTAAAATAAGTAATGTGTTAAGCGTCTCTTGGAAGTCATATTACATCTCTTTGTGGCCGTTTTGTGTCTCTTTGTGGCCATTTTGTGTCCCTTTGTGGCTTTTTTGCATCTCTCTGTGGCTGTTTTGTGCTTCTTTGTGTTTGCTTTTGTCCCCTTGTGGTCGTTTTTTTGATTAACTTTTCAACGAGAAATGGATACAGTCAACACTGCAATATGTATTACATACACACGTGACCCTTCTCAGTAATAATAACAATAACACTATTTGTATAGCGCATTTCATGCGAAGATGCAGCCCAAGTGCTTAATGAAACAGGATCAGATGAAAATAAACAATAAGTAAAAATAAATAGCAATGATTCCAAGGGAGATTGCTGTTTCTGAGATCTAAGGGAAGGGTGTGAGAGGTGATTTCTTGTGGGACAGTTTAGGAACTTCTAAAATAACAGCAGTGGAAGATCGAAGAGCTCTTGTTGGAAGAGTTGCAATAATCTAAGCAGTTTGTAAAAAAAAAAAAAGAAGCATGTACAGTATCAGTATCTCAGCATTGTTCTGAGTTAGAAGTGGTCTAATTTTGCCGACGTTCCTCATATGAAAAACGGATGTTTTTGCGACCTCGTTAAAATGGCTAATAAACTTAAGATCGGATTCTAAAATCACTCCCAGATCTGTAATGTGTTTTAATGCCTTGACAGGCCAACAAACACCGACTGTAGTCTCTGCCTTTCTGCTTTCTGCTTTTGAACCTACAAGTAGAATTTCAGTTTCCTGCTCATTTCTTTTTTTTAAGTTTTGACTCTTCCAAATGTTGATATCTGTGAAACAGGTAAAAGGAGCATTTAAAGAATAAGGGATGGGTCATGATTTTTGATTTTTCAAATAGTCATTAAATGATAAAAAATCGACTAGTTTATGCGACTGTCATCCTGTCTTAATAATATATATTTTCCCTTGTTTTAACCGTCGCTGGCGCTGCTAGTAGCGTTACTACCAGTAACGTGTGTTATATGCTATGTTTGGTCCGATAGCGAGACTGGAATTTAACTCATATATTATTAGTATTCAGCTGATCATGTAGTTGCTCAAATACAATCTTTTCAGGAAGTTTACTCAAAAAAGGTTTTGGATTGGATTTGTGAAGGGCCTGTAATTAGCAAGGTCACTGGTGTCCATATCGAGCTTCTTAGAGGTTTCACCAAAGCAGTTTTAGCAATTTCATCATCTGTTGTCATACTAAAGAATGTCGTCCACCGGTAGGCCCGAAATAGTTGATGAATCTGTATTTCTAATACTGGATCTAATGGTGTCAATTCTAGAAATCGGGGCATTTCAATAAGTCACAAAACTAACAATCATATGGAAAACATAAATAAATTTGTTACACTTGTACGGAGTGCTGAGCTACACCATCACTTTCCATCCTTACTTATTTTCCAACATAAATCCATTTTGAAAACACATAACACAGCATGACATTTATCGGCTAGTATATTTGAAATAAGAAAATGTCTTGTACACGTGATACTCGGTGCAGTATTGTTAAGTGGTCATATCTCCCTGGCCTTTCAGGGGATACTGCTTCATCTTCCACACATCTTCTTTCTGCTTTTCCTGGAGGTCTCATCCTCTGTATTACCCCCCGCTATCTGTATGTCTCCTCTAGGTCTCATTACTCACAGACACAACAAGTCTTTGAATACTCGTGTGCTCAACACAACTATATGAAGCCATAAAAGTCTGAAATCCCTCTCACTTTGTTACTGACACTCAGGTGTTATTATTTGGCCATTAATTCTCATGTATGCTTCAGTCTCTTACCGAACAATTAGCCTGCTGTTAAAAATATGGGAGTTTATTTGAATCACTGTTTTGATTATCAAATGAAGAGTCTATTTAGAACTATTTACTCCAACAAAAAGAAGTTTGTTGACCTTGTTGTTTTAGCCTCATTTCACTATGACTGTGGGGGATATCTAGCAGTAGTAAGCTGACCTGCTGATGGTTGAATCGCTGTTTAACAGCAGCCCACCTGCCACATTGATCTTGCTAACCTCAGGAGCAAAGTCAAGACCTTCTGTACATAGACACTTATCCACACAGGTTGCCTGCAAAGTTTATAATAGATTTTTTCTGACCACCGGGGCTCATGTTGCTTTAGTACCGCGTTGCATCTCTGACCTTCTAATCCCCTACGCTCATAGGGGATTAGTTAACAGGCAGTGAGCAGATAATCGATCCTTACTCCTGGTGAAAACAAAGAATGATCTGGCCGGTTTTGTAAAGCCATCAACACTGTGGAAAACGTCAGGTTTGTCAACCTTCTTTTGTGTTTAGTTTGATTTCATCTTCATGCACATTATAGCAACAATTAGTCTATTAATTAACAATCTTTTAAAGCGCCGGTATGTAGCATTTCGGGGATCTATTAGCAGAAATGGAATATGATGTTCAGAACTATATGTTACCATAAGTGTATAATCACCTGAATCTTAAGAATCGTTGTGTTTTCGTTAGCTTAGAATGAGCCCTTCATATCTACATAGGGAGCGGGCCTCTTCATGGAGTCCGCCATGTTGCTGCGCCATGTTTCTACACACTTCCAAACACTGGCTCTAGCGAGGGCCTTTCGTGGTTTTACGTTACCTGTGTTATTATGGTGAGGATGGCCTCTCAGCGAGGCAAACGGCGTTACCACTGTTTTGCAATCGGCGGCTCACGTTACCGCAGTATTGGAAAGGGAGGAGTGAGCGGAGGGGTACTCGGTTGGTTGCAGTCTGCAACCACACCACCAGACGCCGACAAGTCCTACACACAATACCTTTTAGCAAAAATCCACTGGTTCCAACTTCTCAAATGTGAATATTTATTTATTTATATAGCGCCAAAACAGAAGTCACAACAGAAGGTATCTCATGACGCATATTAGCAGTAGTACTTTAGTAGTAAAATTGGTAACACATTGTTCTTTTTTCAAATGCGTAATGGAATTGCATTTATATGGCGCTTTTCTAGTCTTCTGACCACTCCAAGCATTTTACACTACATGTCAGCATTCACCCATTCATACACACACTGATAGCAGAGGCTGCCATGCAAGGAGCCAACCTGCCCATCAGGAACTAATCTAAATACTCACTCACACACCGATGGCACAGCCTTCAGGAGCAATTTGGGGTTAAGTGTCTTGCTGAAGGACACTTTGACATGTGACTGGAGGAGCTGGGGATTGAACCACCGACCTTCTGATTGGTGGACGACCTGCTCTACCCTCTTCCCAGTCGCCCCAACAACAAGAAGTTGTCTGAGTCTATTCTCATCTATCTATTCAGGACTTTGTAGTTTAGGGAAATAGCAGTTACATTGTGTTTGATATTTCAATTGTCTGTCCTCAGAGAGTAAACAGTTTTATAATAGTTAAGTAGAGCTGAAATGATTAGTCGATTGACAACAAATCAATGTGCAACTACTTTGATAATTGATTAGTTTTTTCAGTATTTTTTCAGACAAAAATGGCAAAAAATTCTCTGGTTCCAGCTTCTTAAATGTGAATATTTGCTGATCTGACATCATTGTAATTGTATATATTTGAGTTTTGGACTGTTGAGACAAAACAAAACATTTGAGGAGTTCACCTCAGACTTTGGGAAATCCCCTCACAACAAATTGATTTAATGGAGAAAATGAATGATGAATCAATAATGCAAATTATCCATTCAACATTGCCAGCAGTCAACATCAGAGAGTTTTTCAATGGTCGAAGTAATGTTTTTGGAGCAAAGCCATTCATGTTCCTCACTAGAAACCAAAGCTAGGAATAGATCTCCTCTGAAGTGCCGACTTGTGAAGTGGGGAACACAACTCTAGCTGCTCCTCCTCTGTATGCCGGCCGAGATCATCTGTCTAAGCTGGATTGATTTTTGATTTGGCTGTAGCTTTCTGAAGAAGCCGCCTTCACCGGGGCCTTTTGTTTTATTCATTAGTTCACTGAGGACTTTTCCACACAGCAGCTGATTCTAATAGCCTTGGTCAGGCTTCTTATCTCCTGTTCCTCGGCTGATTCATAATGCCTTCAGGCGCAGGAGCTCAGTACGCTCATTTAGGATGGCAATTATGTGAGAGTGGCAGTGATCATTCTCGGTATCTCAGCTCAGCGAGAGGGAGATAGAAAATTGCATCGGGTATCCCGGTGTTATCGGTGATAATTCTGCATGTCTGACAGAGAAGATGGGGACTTCTACTGTGACTTAATAGTAAGCGTGAAACTCTAAAGTGCCAGCGAGTGCGAGGTGGTGAAAACCTCTGAGTGGAAGAGATTTGTGTGTTCGTCTCCCCAGCAGGGAAAGTTTTCACAGCGTCTGGTGTAAACGGCTGACGAGCTGAAGAACAAAAGCTAGTTGCAATATTCCCTTCACCAGGGGAAATAAGGGCTTCACACCCAAGCCCCGGGTCCCATAAGAAGAGGAAGGATATAGGGCAAATATATACACCAGAGTTGAATGGACACAGCTTTTTATTTATTTATGAGAGGAGGACCAGAGAGGAACAACAATGCTAACCCCGACGAGGAAATACAGCTCCCTTGTGTTTGAAGTGGGCTCGTTGTCAACCGAGCAGCTGCTGACATCATGTGAATAGACAGTGCCCAGACCGCATTCGCTGGGGGCTGAGAGGCGGCGAGCAGGAGGGCAAAAGAGCTGAGGCACACTAGCGTTATGGTGCTCTCACTGTGTAATGCCTAGCGCTTGAGGGGGAATGGATTTGGATAAATTTGTCTGAAGCAGTTTGGGTCTGCTTGTAGGCACCCGAGAGCAGATGAAGCCACTGTGATTACTTTGGTAAGATTTGTTGTTAACTTTTGCTTTATCTTCAGCTGTAAAAACTGAGATTTGTTGAGTGTCTGTTTTATACTGCAAGTTGATGAAGACAGCAATTTCTTTCAGGAAGAAGCAGGGCGGTTTCTAGGATTTTATTAGAACTGTAACGATTCATTTGATTAGTAGAGTGACAGAAAATCCACGAAAACTATTACAACAGTCGGTTAAACACTTAAGTCGTATTTAAAACAACATAGGCCTCAAATGATTGACAATTGATGATTGATGATTTTCTGTCTTATACCATTCAATTTAACGTTTGGGGGTTTTGGACTGTTGGTCAGACAAAACAAGACATTTAAAGACATCACCTGGGACTCTGACACACTGTGATGGACATTGTTTTACGGCCGCAATTAATAATTGGTGATTAATCTGCTGCCGATTATTTTCCTGATTTATTGATACATCCTTTTGCCTGTAAGATGAAAAATGCCTGTTCAAAGCCAGGACTGCACATTATATCGTTTTTTAATATCATCATCACAATGTCAACTTTTACAACACTTTGCGAAAGACTGCAATATTGCATTTTTTAGAGTTCGTTGAAAGAGAGTATCAGTAGAAAACTGCACTTTAAAATATAACTATTTGGGCTGTCAATGGATTACGATATTTAATCACAATTAATCCATAGTTAATCGCGATTAATCGCAAATTAATGACACTTTTTTTTATCTGTTCAAAATGTACCCTAAAAGGAGACTTGTCAAGTATTTAATACTATAACAATACTATCAACATGGGAGTGGGCAAATGTGCTTGCTTTATGCAAATGTATGTATATATTTATTATTGGAAATCAATTAACAACGCAAAACAATGACAAATATTGTCCAGAAACCCTCACAGGTACTGCATTCAGCATTAAAAATATGCTCAAATCATAATGTGGAAAACTCAAGCCCAAGAGGCAACAACAGCTGTCAGTGTGTCAGTGTGCTAACTTGACTATGACCTGCACCAAACTGCATGTGATTATTATAAAGTGGGCATTTCTGTAAAGGGGAGACTCGTGGGTACCCATCGAACCCATTTTCATTCGCATATCATGAGGTCAGAGGTCAAGGGACCCCTTTGAAAATGGCCATGCCAATTTAGCGAAAGTTTGGAGCGTTATTTAGCCTCCTTTGTTACAAGCTAGTATGAAATGTTTGATATTTTTTGCTTTAAAAACGATGATTAATTTACATACATTTTTCTATAGTATTTTTCAACAATTTATAGACCAAACAATAAATCAAGAAAATAAACGGATTAATCGATAATGAAAAGTATCTTTAGTTGCCTACTTTGTGGTTTTTGCCAACTCGATCCCATCAAACATAAAAGCAGCTCATCAAGTATTCAGGGTTAGAAAAAGGGCAATGGAAAAGTTTAGTTGCTATGAGCAGCGCGGAGGCTTTTTGCCTCGTCAATAAATGCAACAGAATTAGTTGACAGACATGAAATTGGTGGTGTAGAGACGGCCCTAATGGACGTGGACATCAGCAAAGAGTCTTGGCTAGTGTTTGTGTGGGTTATTGCAGATAATGTGAGTTTATTACACACATCGGGCTTAAAAGGCTCCGGTGGGATAGCAGTGAGCCTGCCTCTCTAATGTGCCCATTGTAAGTGGCTCTGCTGATTCATATACCCACGGTGATCTCAAAGGCTATTGTTTATAACATCTACATGCCAACACCTCTCCTGTTACATGTTGCCTCGCCCAATGTGGTCACTGTTCGTGTTCAAACCCGTCATAAAGGAAACTTCTCGGTATGTACAGCTGTTGTGCAGCTTTGCTTCCATTCACAATGAGGTAATAGCGCTTTTTGTGTCGATATGATAATGCAGCTCTTTTCTCTCAGAACAAAGGAATTACCAGAATTTCAATTAGTCCTGAAATAACTTTTGTAGAGAGAATCCCCACATTGGAAACGATCCATACAGTGCAGAACAGGAAGGAGAAGGAGGAAAAGAGAGCAATGTGAAGCTGAGTTCAGCTCATGAGCTGAGCTGCAGCGATTTCCCTTTGAGGTTTGAGTTGTTATTGTCTTGAGTGAAAATGCACACCTGTGACATTTGTCTTGTGGTAGTGTTTCCAGCTGCAGCTGTGTCGAGTTCCCCTCCGCATACACACCCTGGCCTTTTCACATAAAGGCACCCTTTTTATTTAACTAGGACATGCACTCAAAGAGAGCTGTAAGTCATAATTTCTGGAATGTGGTGTGAGAAGCGGTGAATGATGCAAGGCTGTACATACACATACAATCTGCCCTTAAAGGAACAGTGTGTAACAATTAGGGGAGATCTTTTGGCAGAAATGGAATATAATATTAATAAGTGTGTTTTTTTTTAGTGTATAATCACCTAAGAATGAGAATTTAGAATGAGCCGTTTATATCTACATGGGGAGCGGGTCCTCTTCACAGAGCCGGCCACCATGTCTCTACTTGTGCCTTCAAATGAAACTCGTGTTTACAACATTGGAAGTCGTGTACACAGTGTACTTGGCGTTCAAGTGGTTAAGTAGTGAGGAACGCCGCTGCTACGCAATGACAATATTAACGTCACTATCGGCGTCTAGAAGCCACAGAGGCTTACAATTTAGCGAGCTAGCAGAGTGAGTAACATGATGCAGGAAATGCAAAGGCATAATGACAGAGGAAAAAGATGAGGCCGGACTTACTATAAAATTATGAAGAAAATAATATACGACTAAAATTAGAATATATTAAGTTATTATGCACTGAAAAATGAACTTCCATGGGTGTCACCATTTCTGACGACGTCAACAAACACGTAACAACTCGTGAACTCAGAAACTTTCCATTTATTAGGTTGTGAATACGACATGAGGCGGGGCGTTCATATGGACTGATCTTGTAAACATGGTAAACACGACCCCATTTGAAGGCACCATACCATAGTAGCCCAGAAACAGACAAACCAAACACTGGCTCTAGATAAGGAGATCCATGTTTTCACGTTTTCGCGTCGGCCATCGTAGCTCTCCTACACGCTTGGCACACGGAGAGAAGAGTCGGTTGGTTGCAATCTGCAGCCTCACTGCTAGATGGCGCCAGATCTTACACACTGCTCCTTTAAGAGGACATATATGTATGTTATCCATATAGAAACGTGGTGTTAAAGCAGCAACAAATTTGATTAGGCATCAACATTTGCAAGCTCCAGCTTCTCAGATGTGAGGATTTTTTTGCTATTCTGTTTCATATCATTGTAAAATTATTACATTCTAGTTTTAACTAGAGCTGTCAAAGTTAAAGCGATAACATGTTAACGCAAATTTGTGTTAACCCCACTAATAACATGAGGAAAAACTGCCATGGCCATTTTCAAAGGGGTCCCTTGACCCCTGACCTCAAGATATGTGAATGAAAATTGATTCTTTGGGTAAACACGAGTCTCCCCTTTACAGACATGCCCACTTTATGATAACCACATGCAGTTTGGGTCAAGTCAAAGTCAAGTCAGCACACTGACACACTGACAGCTGTTGTTGCCTGTTGGGCTTAAGTTTTCCATGTTATGATTTGAGCATATTTTGTTATACTAAATGCAGTACCTGTGAGGGTTTCTGGACAATATCTGTCATTGTTTTGCGTTGTTGATTGATTTCCAATAATATATACATACATTTGCATTAAGCTGCATATTTGCATACTCCCATGTTGATAAGTGTACTAAATACTTGACAAATCTCCCATTTTGAAAGATAAAAAAATGTGCGATTAATTTGTCATAATCAAGATTAACTATGGACAATCATGCTATTAATTGCGATTAAATATTTTAATTGATTGACATCACTAGTTTTTTAATTCTGTCACTATTTCCTGACATTTTATTGTATAAACTATATAAATCGACATAGATTAATAAAAAACTAGTATGATTGCTCGTTGCAAGCCTAGATAAAGTGCATGGTTATTCTTTTATTCACCTCAGTAAACAAGAACTGCAATTAGTTCAGTCACACAAAAGGCCATCAGTGTCTTTTACAGAGCGTCTGCCTCCAAAGACACTTTACATGCTCATTTGCATTATACAAATCACAGCAGGTGAACAACAACAACAGCCTACGCTGCTTCAGTCAGTCAGTCAGTCAGCCAGCGCTACAAAAACAAGTTCATCATCACAGCGCGCTTTGATGATATCGAGGGATAAAGTGATTTTAAAATGCAGCGCCATTAAACTGCTTCTACCACAGCTGAGACCAGACGGAGAGTGTAAACACGTGCCGAAGAGCAGGAGGCTGAGCATCGTCACCACCGTCATCATCACCAGCACCAGCCCTCCATGGAAACCTGTTAATGATCTCATGGTAGGATTTGATCCACATGCGCGGGCAAGCCGACTAATTAAACAAACAAATGGCAATGAGACGGGGCTCCCATAACAACTGGGCCAATGGAGTAGCAAAAGGCAAACACAACACAGACTAATTCATTGCAGCACTAAACACACAGTCAGTGCTGGTTGTTTGTTTTAATAATCTTTCAGTCTATGTAGAGAATGCATTGATTAGTAGTGAGGCTGAATACTGATTTTATATCATACGTGATTTGAAAAAGTGCAATCTTCATATCGCAGGAGGGGCAATTATTATACTATCATAGGGGGTATTTTGACATTTTGGATAATACACTCATTCGCTGTCTTGCCCAGAGTTAGACGAGAAGATTGATGCCACTCTCACGTTTGTACGGTAAAATATGAAGCCAACACCAGCAGCCTGCGAACTAAGCTTAGCACAAAGACTGGAAATAGGAGGAAACATGTTCATTCTGGTGGCAAATTCAAATGCAGTCACCATATTCATGATTCAGGGTTACAGACCTTACAATTTAGACAAAACTTTAGACTTGTGCTTTTATCCAGAAACTCTAAGGTTAAAAAAATGTTTGTAAGTCTAATGCCTGTTTTTAGACTGAAAAAATATCTTTAATAAATGATTAGTTTGACATTTTGGGAAATACACTTTTGCAATATTAACGTTACTCTCGGCGTCTGACAGAGGGAAAAGATGAGGTCTTTGGCATTTTCCTCATATTATGAAATTATGAAGAAAAACAATATACGACCGAAATTACAATATATTAACTAACTACTATGTACCGAAAAATAAACTCCCGTAGCCTCCAACAAACACGTCACAACTCATAAACTCTTAGCTTTCAGAACCATGGCACCATATGGACTCGTGAGCACGGTAAACCCGAGCCCATTTGAAGGCACCAGTTGTCTTGTGCTCGTCATAGCTGTAGATAGACGCAGATGGATGTAGCATGATGCTCAGACTGAATCATCACTTTTTATCTGCACATCCTCTGCGTGTATGTGTGTGTTTGAGTTGGCAGCAGGACCAATCTGTGTTTGACTGGCTCACTATGCAGCTGTTCTCAATAAACAGAATGGCATTGTTGAATGTTATGATTTATATTTCTACTATTATTTAGTAGATATCACGTTTTCCACCATGTAGGTTAATATCTTAATGAAAGTTAGCAAAAATGGTCAGGGTTTTCTATAGAAACTGTATGGCTTTTCACTGGTTAAAATATGGGAAATACAGGAGTAACCGCAAAATCGGTCCGAAAAATCACAATTAGATATTTTCTTCAAATTGGTCAGCGCTAATTAGCCAGGTAGTGAAAGCCTCAGGTGTTTGAACTAAAGGTTGAGGAAAAGGTCGTACTGCAGGTGTAATTATGATCCTGCGAGACCTGTGCTGGCCTCCCACGGTGATTTGGCTCGCTAATGATTGTACAGCCTGGCTATCTAGATGACAATCTAGTCGGAGTGATCGGAGGATCACACCACCGTCTGCTGTCGGTAATACAGAGTGGCTCTTGTGTTTAGCAGACGCGCTCGAGGAAATGCCAGCAGCCCCAGAACTCAGTGACATTTCCCGAGCTATCGCTCTTACCTACGGGGGCTTAAGTTTGCCCTTCACCGCATTTTTCAATTTTCCCAAACAGCGTCGCCTACGTCTCTGTGGCTTGTGACCTCTCAGGGAATGACCCTGGGTTGCTTCCTGTTTGGCATGGCGTTCGCATACTGTACATAAGAGAGAGAGAGAAAACAATTGTGGGACCTTTTTGAGTGATAGAGAAAGAATGTGAGTAAAAGCGTTTGGGAACAGACTGGCCCCGGGTCAGCGTGTCTGCCAGCTCGTTTTTATTCCTCTCTTGTTTCCCTTCGAGACTCCCACCCCCCTTCGTGTTTCCTAAAGATTCGTAGCTTAGCCGCTCAGCTGTTCTGTCTGTTACATGCTTTATTAGAGGGCATGTGTGTAGCTATAATGTAGTCAGCAGTGAGGTCTGATCGGCCTGTAGGAGAGGAACAGCTGTCCACAGTCTCGAAGTTTCAGAAGACAACTTCTTACTACTACTTCTTATTCTTTCTATCTTTTCTTTTCTGGAGCAGTCCTACTTTGTGTCCTCTTCTCTCTGAGGAGTTACCAGCTGTATAGTGTTTTAGTGGTTGGCAGGATCCATGACCTAGTTAAATATGCACTGAGAACAGGAAACAGAAGAGGAATGAATGGCTAATGGGAGCACTGCTTTTTTTTTTTTTTTGCTGGGGCTCTCTCTGGCCACGCCTCTGCTGCTTGTCCTTTTGAACGGTTTCAAGCTTTTTCTTACTCTTTCCATATTGATCAGTGCCTTTTCATTAAATCCTTGCTGTGTAAGTACCTTTACGGCCGACAAATGGACTCTAGTAGAGGGCTGTGACTCTGCAAGTGAGAGCCGTGAGAGATTTGGTCCAATGTATTGTAATTAGGACAACCTATTAGCAGAGATGCCATTAATCGCTGTGCAGAGGCGGGAATTATTAACACCGTCATTCTTCTTTTTATTAATACTCTGCCAGCTGCTGCTGTTGGCCTTTCAGATGGTGGAAGTGCTTCTGAAGTGCCCCCTTTCTGCACCGATATCGATACTGGATCGGATATCGGGCCGATACTGACTCAAATAGCTGGACCGGGTATCGGTGACAACGGGGCCGATCTATTCAATTCAATTATGTGTTTATATACTACATACATTATATACTGGAATTTTAATTCCTGTTTAAGTTTTGACCAATTTTTTGCTGCATTAAAAAGGTTTACACCTGAATTGTAATTTCTGTTAATTTTTAAGTTTTTTTTAGCAGGTTAGCTTATTATTTTGATAATAAATAAAATTCAATAAATTTGTATCTATGTGTTTATTTTTTACATTTAGTTTTATAATGTTAGGAAAGTGATGTTTAAGTCAGGCCTAATGTTTCTTTCTATATCTCAGTCACTTCCACACAGTGAGGCATACAGCTCATTAATCACTTGTATCAGATCGGTACTCTGTATCGGCCGATACCCAAAGCCCAGGTATCACTATCGGGACTGAAAAGGTTGGATAGGTGCATCCCTACTCTCTCACCCTGCATTGGTCATCCCCATTTGCCTCTTAAATAGCACTCTGTGATATATTTTTTGAAGTCTTTAGCCAGTATTCCTGCATGTCACGTTGATTCTACCAAAGTAGAAATTCACAAGACGCAGTGATGCGTCCTCCCGCGGGTCCTGCAGACCACCGAAGGAAGACAGCTGGGTGATTTATTTGCTTCTTGCAAACCGCTCCGCTGCAGCCGTCTGACATCCCCCCTCCTCCCTCTCGACAGGTGTAATGAGAGC
>CAKALG010018729.1:0-11881 GCA_916700815.1 Helicolenus hilgendorfi | reverse complement strand
AGTTGCTTTTTGAGGGCGTGCGTTTGCGATGGAGGTACATCAGGCGCTGCAGGCGATAGCTGTGTTTCTCCCCAGAGACGGTTTGCGAGGAACCAAAAATCAATGCCGGCAGCTTACGGGCCATTTGAAGGGGCCTGACTCCCTGCTCTCATTCATCACCTAACAATCTGCCACCTTACTCGGGAACAAATCCTCGCAGGGACCTCTCAGCACAGCTACGGTGTCCTGAATATGTGTGTGTGGTACATATGTGGGTTTTATTGGTCGATCTCACTGCTCCATAACTCCCAACTCCTTTTAGTATGTCGGTGTGTGTGGTTAAGCCAAATCACTCATACAACATTCTTGTATGACTGATTTACTACCGGTACTATACTACCACCCGTAGTTAAAGCTGCAGTAGGCAGTATATTTTTAACATCATTGGGCGATAATTCCATAATAACCTTTCATCATATTGTTATTCAAGTGTTCTGAGAGAAAACTAGACGTCTGCTCCTCCTCATGGCTCTGTTTACAGGCTTTAGAAAATCTAGCCTGTGACGGGAGACTTTGACCAATCACAGGTCATTTCATTGAGAGAGCGTTTCTATTGGCTGTGCTGCGGTCATGTGACCGGAACTTGCCGTTCCTTCACTAGATTCCACCTTTCTCATTTGAGGAGAGAAATAGGCATTAACGTAAGATAATATTGATTCATATTTGATCAGCGCTGCCTAGTTTGACCGTTTGATCGGAGTTTGCGAGTGATTGTCCAGCAGATGAACAGCAGACCTCAGATCAGCTCTTACTGCTTGTTTTCTTCCGGTCTGTGAAATCTTGCAGATGCCGTTAGGAGCACCGGAGGACACAGAGCCACATGATTTTTTTCAGGTTACTTGTTACTTGTACTACTGTCAGGATATAGCGTTTTCGACAATTCCGACATATTTTTGTAGACCAACAGGAAGTTAGCATCGCCATGGTTCCCTCCACTAAAAGCCAATGGGATTGTTCCATTGGGTTTTGGATTAATAAGCTCTGTGGCAAACTTTTATGATACCTGCGTGTTTTGTTCTGTGAGATAATCTCTACAAATGAACACCACCTTTATCATTTTTTGAAATGTGAATGCAATCGCCAGAAATAAAAAGCCAACGTTACGATATAGAGACCGTTTTATAAAAAAATACTTCTTTAATCATATTTGCTCCAATCTTCAGCTTTAAGTGTTAGCATGGAGCACCATAACTGCTCATTTACAGGAAAACAAGTTCCTTTTAGTTACTTATTTTCATATTCATCATGGTGCCTGTACTGCTGAGGGATTTCATTTCATTTTGGAGCCTCAAAGTTGGGCTAAAATCGAAAATTATAAACCTCAGGGGGTGTTTTGAATTTTAAGTCAAGCCGGCCCAACTGTCTTTTCTAACATGTTTTTGTTGTTGTTTTTTTTGACATCATCTCTGAAGAATTCTGTCGCTACCCAGATTCAAATTCTTTTTTTTTTTTGCTAATGTTTTTCAGTCAGATATCCAGTTGAGCAAGTAGTACACATAAAACAAAAAAACTATCTTCAAAAACAGGAAATGCGGCTCGCCAGAAAATTAATTAATTAATTAATTAATGAATGAAGCTTTCAGATGATGTACACCACTTCTATGTAACATCTTCTGTTGATCTGCTATCTCCCCCTAAAAACTCCCTTTGTAAAATTTGATGGTCAAAAGTCAAACATAAAGGTCACTGTGACCTCAAAAACCCGTTTTTTAACATAACTCAAGAATCCATATGCTAATTATGATAATTTCACACTAATGTCTAACAGGATAAAATGATGAAGTGATGACATTTTGGACAGACATGGATGTAAACTGACACTTGACTGGTTGGCGGAGGATGGGAGTTGTTCTTTTACCTTGTAGTTTCACTTTCTCTAACGATAATTAAACTTTCTTAGAACAAGCACACAGACATTTTTCTTTCAGCTAAGTCGAGTGATGAGACAGTCCTCCCAAAAAAAAAGCGCATTATTTCCAAGGTTGAAAACACAACATGGGATGATGGTAATACTTTAGAAAAGCTTGAAAACGTGTCACGGGGGGATATGGTAGCTGAGGATGGAGGCTGGGGGAGGAAGCACAGTGGTAATAGGCAGGAAGGCTTAAGGATCTCTTATCCTGGGCCTTAGCAGTCACACAGAGTACAAGCAGGGGGTCAACGGATCTACTTCAGCAGCTGATATGCCGCTGAGCTCAAGCTGGGATAGGCTGTGTGTGTGTCTGTGTATGTGTGTGTGTGTGTGTGTGTGTGTGACTGGGTTTGGAAGTGAGGGCTTTGCATGCTTGGTTACTTTACAGTATCACGATTACAGTGGTACAGATAAAACTGGCGAGCAGGAGGAATAAAAGGTTGGGTGATCATGGACTGGTTAGAGCCCATAAAGACTCTGCAGCAGCACAGAAATACTGTAGGGGGGTGGGGGATGGGGGGGTGTAGAGGAGGGTGGACGGGGTTTAGAGGAAGAGGAAGGTGGGAAACTGAGACGAAGATATATTGACAGGAAAAAACTGGACAGAAACTAAACCAACTCTCTATTAGGATCTCTTGCACAATCGATAGGACCGAGCCTCACACACACACACACACACACACACACACACACACACACACACACACAGACACACGCACACGCACACACCGGGGCTTGTTGAGAAGGTGCTCACACCTGCTGTGGCTTCAGCAAAATATATGACAATACTGAGCCCACACATTTTTGCACGCAGTGAATATTTCTGTCGACACCAAATAAACAATGAACAATAAACACGTCTGTGTCCAAGATGACGCCCCCATACAGGATTTGTTCCTTCTTATCAGCATCATCATCAGCAGCCATTTGGAAAGAAAAAATAGGAATGTAATGTTAAAGCTAAACAGTAATGGTGATGTAAAAGCGAAAACCTTTTCTAGACATGTCTGCATTTGCACATAGACCTGCATGAGAATATCTTTTTGTGTCCCAGTTCCACTCTACACACTATAATCCCTGAGAAGATTATTTTGAGTCTGTAGTGAATTCATACTGCCAAACTGACAAAATGAAGTATTCTCTATTTAATAAAGTGTTACTTTAAAGGGACTGTATGTAACTGTTGTGTGAACGACCTCAGAGGGGGGAAACTAGTGTTGTGTGAGAATAGCAGAGCCAGTGCTGAGTGTACTGTATGTGTGCACGTGGGAAGTGAGTAGTGAAGCAAGAGAGAGAGAGAGCGGCGGTGACTGTGTGAGAAAAACGAGCGAGCAGCGGAGCAGAAGAGAGATAGTTCAGCTCTGAGAATATCAAGTGAATGTTGAGTGGAAGTTGCAGTTTGTGCAGAAACGTGTCCTGTTTCCTGCTGGATGCTGAGTGGAGCGACGACGGAGGTTAACTCTGGAGAGAGTAACTAAGTTATCGGCTCCGGTCCAGGAGACTTAAATTATGGTGTCTCCCCTGAGAACTTCTGATCACGGTCGGGAGGCTGAAGCAGGAAAAGTTGACACTAGAATCAGCCTTCCATTCATTGAGGGACCGTGGTTTAGTGAGCTAACATTACTGCCAAGCAGGTTAAAATATAGAGATATTGTGGTTTTAGCTGCTAATGTTGCTAACGTTAATCAACATGATGCCTGTCACCCACATTCAGTCTCGTGTGTGTCGGTAGTGCGAACAACAGGACGCTGATTGTCCCACGGTGCAAAGCCCAATGCGCAATGGACAATGCACTTACAGCTAGAAAAAAAAATATATATATATATACAGTATATTGCGAACAAGGGAAGTAATAAGACAGCTCTAGATAGAACAGAAATTCATATAACAGAATTTACAAAATCACTTTCCTTCGTCTTTGTGAAGATGAACTGACATTGGCATTCTGAAGTTGCACTTTGATCATCATCATCATCATCATCATCATCATTCTCTTAAGATCAATATTAGCCTAAACTATATACAATACAATCAGAATGCTTTTTACTATGAAAGGCATCTTAGCAGCCTCTGCCATCAGTATGTGAATGGGTGAATACTGACATGTAGAGTAAAGCGCTTTGAGTGGTCGGAAGACTACAGTTGCGCTATATAAATGCAAGTCCATTTACCATTTACAAGCAAAACTAAATTTAGCAAAATAATGCAAAAATATTTCACCAGCTCACAAAATTGGCAAAAGATTGGGATTAAAGTCGTCACCATCACACAATTCTGACTTAGCATAGTCTTATTAACACATAATAATGTCCTTATAAGGACGTATAGCATTATTACTTATTAACTAAGTAAGGGATAATGTACAGCTAGCCGGTCATTGTTGTAAAAGAATACCCAACAGGGCGATGCTAAGGGTCTCTCATTCGCACTGAAAGGGATTCTTTCACAACAATGACCCGCTAGCTGTACGTTATCCTGCTTATTACACAGCTACTTACTAAAGAAATCAATGTTTTGACACAAAAACGGTCCACCAGAGTCCGACACCAGAGCTGCGCCCATAGCAACGGTCTGTTATACATAGCAACGGACTGTTATACATAGCAACGGTCTGTTATACATAGCAACGGACTGTTATACATAGCAACGGTCTGTTATACATAGCAACGGTCTGTTATACTTAGCAACGGTCTGTTATACATAACAACAGACTGTTATACATAGCAACGGTCTGTTATACATAGCAACGGTCTGCTTTACATAGCAACGGTCTGTTATACATAGCAACGGTCTGCTTTACATAGCAACGGTCTGTTATACATAGCAACAGTCTGTTACACACAGCAACGGTCTGTTATACATAACAACGGTCTGTTATACATAGCAACAGTCTGTTATACATAGCAACGGTCTGTTATACATAGCAACGGTCTGCTTTACATAGCAACGGTCTGTTATACATAGCAACGGTCTGCTTTACATAGCAACGGTCTGTTATACATAGCAACAGTCTGTTACACACAGCAACGGTCTGTTATACATAACAACGGTCTGTTATACATAGCAACAGTCTGTTATACATAGCAACGGTCTGTTATACATAGCAACGGTCTGCTTTACATAGCAACGGTCTGTTATACATAGCAACGGTCTGCTTTACATAGCAACGGTCTGTTATACATAGCAACAGTCTGTTACACACAGCAACGGTCTGTTATACATAACAACGGTCTGTTATACATAGCAACAGTCTGTTATACATAGCAACGGTCTGTTATACATAGCAACGGTCTGCTTTACATAGCAACGGTCTGTTATACATAGCAACGGTCTGCTTTACATAGCAACGGTCTGTTATACATAGCAACAGTCTGTTACACACAGCAACGGTCTGTTATACATAACAACGGTCTGTTATACATAGCAACAGTCTGTTATACATAGCAACGGTCTGTTATACATAGCAACGGTCTGCTTTACATAGCAACGGTCTGTTATACATAGCAACGGTCTGCTTTACATAGCAACGGTCTGTTATACATAGCAACAGTCTGTTACACACAGCAACGGTCTGTTATACATAACAACGGTCTGTTATACATAGCAACAGTCTGTTATACATAGCAACGGTCTGTTATACATAGCAACGGTCTGCTTTACATAGCAACGGTCTGTTATACAGAAATTACAGACCGCAGAACGCCGTGATTGACCAATCGGAATCGAGTATTCGACAGAGCCGTGTAATAATGCTTATTACAAGGATCTTAATACAACGTGTTTCCAAATCATCTGCTAACGATGAGATCAAATCTGTTGTAATAACAAAATCTTTTCAATTATCAATGTTAAGAAATCAGTCCAAACATTGCTAGTGTTTAAATTGAACCGTGTTGCCATGGAAACAGCTTGGGTCCAAGTGAACTTGCAAACGGATGTGTGAACAGCAAATAAATCCAAATGCATTTATAATGTTCATGTGGGCATGTGGGATGGTCTGTGGGAGAAGAGAGAGCAGAACCTCTGTGTGATGGCTCATAATGCATTCTGACAGCTCATAGCGACGGCGTTATTTATGATGTGTTATGTATCAAAGTATCTGTAACACATTAACATATTATCCTGCGGGCTGTGGACAATGTGTCTGCGTGTGTGTAGTCACAATTGTGTCATTAGAATGCAAACAGTATATGACGGTATATAAACCTGATATTACTCCACAGGTTCCAGATGATCTGATTAGATATCTGAGCATGATGCTGCATGAATTAGCATATTAATAAGGAAAACGGATTTTCTTCAAACGACTAAAAGCCCACTACCACGTTAAACACAGAGATTAGACTCAACGCAACATGCATTGCTTGCTTTCAGACGCTGACTTCATAATAATACCGTCCGGTATTATGTGAAGCCGCAGAAGCATGCAGTAATTGGTCAACTAATTGGCTCAATTAATAATCCAAATAGCATAAGTGGTTATGTAAAGGGATAATGTACAGCGAGCCGGTCATTGCTGTGAAAGAATCCCCCGACAGGGACGATGCTGCACCCCGACGCGGAGCACTTATATATTCATATTCAGTGTTAAAGGGCTTTTAGACATCTTCAAAGATACGGCATCAACACTGGTGAATTAGCACTAGTGGACCGTCAACAGCATCGGCTTCATTGGTGTGGTATCAAATCTGTAAAAGCTCTGGTTCTGTATAGAGGTGGGCGTAGCCTTTTTTCATGTTCACTGTCGATGTAAGTGACATAACCAACAACAGTCTGCTGTGACCTTTGTGCACACCTGACGGTAGTGTTGGTGTGTGGATGTTGCTGAACCTGTTAAACTGTGAAACCTAATAAAGGACATTTTGTGTAATTTCAGTCTAAGGGCGTTTTCACATTAGGCACGAGTACGATTGCCCCCACCTCACCGCTCAGCTTTCACATCAGTAAGGTTCCGTACCCGAGTAGGCTTGCGTCATCATTAATGTGTATTTGTTCATGTTGAGATCAGCTGTTCTAGTGGCGGAGCATCTTAAAACACTTCATTCAAACTGGACAGAAACAAAATAAAACTCACCAATACTGTCATTGTTAGTCTTTCCAACAATCACCAACTCTGGTTTGGGTGAAATAAACTCTTATAGAAGAAGTAGAAGTATATATTTTGTTTTTATCATGCTGGTATCAGATCGGTACTTGGCATCGATACCACAAATTCAGGTATCGGAATCGGGAAGGAAAAAATGGTATCGGAACATCTCTACTTACAGATACTAAGAAACAAAGTTAGCTGCAAAAACCCGCTGCAAAATGGAAACATCTAAGGTTAACTTCTATGGAGGAGTGGATTGAGCAGTACCCATCTCCAGACAAAAAAAACACCTGCTAAATGACATGCAGGTTCAACACAGTGTTGCCCAGAATATGCAAGCAAGCAGGAACACAGATGTAATACACCACTGCCAATATCACCCCCACCTAACATGAAAACGCAAGCCTAGTACAATCAGTTATCAAAGTCATCATACTGACGCCAGACAATTTTCAATGGCTGCACAATAACTGGCAACATAATGTAAATAAAGAGCGAAAAAAATGAAATCGTTATAACACCAGCCTGTGAAATAAACTCTTATTTCACCGAGTTTGATGTGAAAATATGCCGACTCTACACTGTTTCCTCCGCTGTCTCTCTTTCTGCCCGCTGAGCGTCTCTCGTTCTTCGGAGGCAGACCATTAAATTAGTTAAATAAAATAACAAACATCGCCCGACCCCATCGCCTACTATTGGATATATTTTAATAAACCTCTTGCCTGCCTTCCTGCTTTATCGCTCACGGCCGTACAGCTCAGAGGATGAGATCGGCGCATGATGCGCGCAGTTACAGACATACTGTGGATATGAAACAGTTTTGTATTTAGACAGATTTCGTAGGAGACCGGCGGAGTTGAAAAAAGCCTGCCCTTTCAAAACTACTCGCTGACTGATAACGTTAAATAGCGGTCCACTTCCGTGTTTCAGTACGGTTGGCTTTCACACCTGATGCGAACCGTGCCCGAGTCCAAATGATCCATACTCCAGACCACCTTTTCAAGTGGACTCTAGTACGGATCGACGAACCGTGCCTGAGTACGGTACAGAGCATTCACGCTAATCAAAACCAACTGGACTTTAGGGACAAGTGTACTTGAATCCAGGCCCCGGGTCCCTGATGTGAAAGCACCTTAAGTGTCCTTATGAGTTGGACGATGGAATAATATTGTGACTGGAAGCCTTTCATTAGATTTGGCCTTTCACATATTGACTAGATTGTTCTGACCCATGTGCCCGTCTGTCACACACAGAGGATCTCAGGAAGTCACTGCAGCGTCACAATACGGTCACATCATTGATTTACATCTTTGTTCACGGTGCCATTAATTATTCTTTCTTTTTTTTCTTTTTGCTTTGACTCCACCACACACACACACACACACACACACACACACACACATACACACACAAACACAGTAAATCTCAGTTAAATCTCAGTTAGAATTAAATGCTACTGTCTTTTTGCCCTGGGGACTTTCATTATGTCTTATTTATAAGCAGCGATAGAAAAGGAAAGAACAACAACAATAATAATAGAGGAAGAATCCAGGAGCAGAGCAGCGAGGAGGATTTGAACAAAGCAAGGTCAGAGGGATTTAGGGCCATGAAAATGAAATGTTTTTATTTCCACAATCCGGATCAGTGCTGTTTGTCTCGCCTTGTAAAACCCCCGTCACACACACACACACACACACACACACACACACACACACACACACACACCCACATGCATTCAGGCACACAATGGTAGAGCACGGCCAGCATACAGATTAAGGCTTTGTGATGGACGACGCTGCTGTTTTTTGCAGCGGAGCTTTTGTACCAATATTCAATATCGAAGACTCACTATTCAAATACAATATTTAAGTGTTTCCATGCCGATACATGATACCTGTAGAGTGCAGGGAAATCCACTGTAATGCCACTTTTATTATGCAGTATTTGGCAGACAAAAATGCTCTATCAGAATACTTAAAACTTTAATATTGGTTGGTTTAGGACTGTTATGCAACTTTAGTGTTAAAGTAGAGTAACATAGTGCATTTTGTTCCACAGCTACTTTCTTTAAAGGTCCCATATTGTAAAAAGTGAGATTTCATGTCTTTTATATTATACAGAAGGTTTAACTATCAAAACGCTCAATAAACGGAAATATTCAGAAATTGTGCATTTGAAACAAGCCATTAGGATTTCCATCCATTTGTGATGTCACAAATATACAATATTTACACGGTTTTAAACATAAACATTCTAAATGTGTCCAAGTTTATTTCCTGTTGCAGTGGATGTATATTACATCAGCTGACAGTAAGTAAACATGGACCCAAGCTGTTGCCTAGCAATGCAATTCCGTTGCAATGCAATAAAACGGAGCGTTTCAGACAAGGAGTGAATACAGGTATATTCAGGCAGACAGTATGAGGAAAATAAAGTTTTTTTTTAACATTACAGCATGTAAACATGTTCTAGTAGAAACGTAAAATACAAGTATGAACCTGAAAATGAGCACGATATGGGACCTTTAAATGAAGATAAATAATGTTTATACAGGATTTTCTCCTCACAAGAAAAATGAGTCTGTCTGTATTCTCGGTGCCTAGCCCCTAATCTGAGTGGCAGGGCAGGTAACGCTCATACGCCTATCGGTTATGGAGGACACTTACAGTATAAATCATGTCGTTCTGCTGATAGGAGCAGGATGACATCATTTTGGAGGGCAGGTTTGTCATTTAATTTGGAGGACCATTTTAGATTTCTGTGTTTAAGATTGAAGTCAATTCTGTTCTGGATAGTTTTGAGGGGAAACAGTAGGAGTAGAAATTCCACAATACCCTGCAACAGCAATAGCAGTGAAAATGAAACAAACCTCCCAAACACCTGGTTAAATGAATGACAGGAAAACAAAATGAATCTACATCAATAAACTGCATCCCACAGAGCCATGCGGTAATGAAGCAGGCTGAGCCAGCTGCCTGCAGGTGCTACTGATGTTTAACAGCTTCCTGAATTGTTTAAAGATGCTGCAGTAGGCCACTGGTTCCGAAGCAGGGATGAGACTGTATGGTTAGACTGCTAGAGAAGCAGCGGCTATATCTTACTGACTTTCCAAAGGGAGGGAGTACTGGTGGAGGGGATGGGACTTGTCTAGTCCACATAAATGATCTATACTGCATACATGATATAATGACTTACTGTAGCAAAAGAAGAATGGCTTTTCTTTTTTTTCAAGGCTTGTGTAGTAAAAATAATCCATAATCTGTTATACCGCCCGGGGAACAGAGAGTAAATTTGATACAGTATGGGGCCCCTTTTTGTCATTTTTTGAGAAATCCACTACAGTAATCTCTGAGTAGCCAGAAGTAGTATCTTCTTTTTCCTTTTTTATTTTATAGTATATATTTTTTTTAAATTGTGTTTACTTATTTTATTTATTTATTTCACTTTTTCTCATTATTATTATTTCATGACTTATTTGTGGTATTTTCTACAATTTGAATTTTATGTATCCATGGTTGAGAATCAGTTATGCCTTTTGTGGCCAGCTGTGTCTGTCTGTGTGTATGTTGTTGTCAGGTCAGATTGATGTGTTGTGTTCATGGGTGAGTATTGTTCAGAAAAACAAAAAAAATACTTTCTCTGTATAGCGACTGTTCTATTGGTTATTGACAATTAATAAAAAGATCTTTGCTAAAATCCACCATCACATGACTTACTAAATCTGGGTTGACACTGAGGACTGATGGTACAAAATGTGATGGGCTGCAGTCAAATAGTCAAAAGAATGATGTCCTATGTCTTTTCCTGACCACTTCTCCTTGACCTCGTGAGGAGAATTCATTCGAAAAGACAGAGAATCCCACTGCATTTAATTCTGTGACAGGGAATGTCGTCAGTGACGTCACTTTAATTGTTGCTGCCCTGAGGAATTGTGTGACGGCATTATCTCCCTTTGATAAAGGATGGTCCAGAGTATCCTATGCTAAAGGAGATAAGAAAGGAAGCATTTAGAAAATTCCACCAGCTCTTATCACGGCTGGCACTTATAGAGACTTCTGGCTCATTTCACTCGGTTAGGAACCTTCCTAAGAGAACAAGACTCTTGGACCACGGCCCTGGCATAGCTATGTAGCCAGTGGCGTCACCTGCAGCAGAGCTCGGCAGATGGTGAAGTCGCCTGGCTGAGGTATCGACTGTACACCGTTGGTGGAGTTAAACATTACCTGCTTTCACATAATGTTACCTAAGAGGACAGTCTGTCTTTCTCAAGTCATCCTGCTGTTTTTACCTCAGCTTTGAGGACGTCGCCCTCCTGAGGCGCCGCCACAAGCAACTCAAATTATTGCCATTGTGACCGATGCGTGTGTGTGTGTCCAGCTGTGTCGTTTTCAGAGCAAGCAAATGAGTATTGAAAATGGTTTCAATTAAAAAAAAAGTGTTCCGTAATGACCATATCTATAGGACATTCTGAGCCTTAGTTCTGTGAAAAAAATGTATTGAATTGACCTATATTTTTTTTACATTTCGGTTGATCTGCACCATGAAACGTCATTTTAAAGGTATAATATGCAACAGTTGTCGGTTCCTGTTTGTAAACATACGGCATTCAAAGTTGACCCTTCCTCCCTGGCTCAATGAGAGAGAGAGAGAGAGAGAGAGAGAGAGAGAGCGGCGATGGTGGAGCAAGCCATAGAGTGAATGAAGAGAGGGAGTGGCGTTAGTGAGAACAAAGCAGTAAATCAGAGAAATAAAATTGCATTTTATGATTGTTTCATTGCCGCTACGTTCCAAAGCACAAATAAACACACAACTAACCACGCACACCTGTTATTGCCCCCACC
>CAKALG010018727.1:0-18162 GCA_916700815.1 Helicolenus hilgendorfi | reverse complement strand
ATGTAAATGTAATATGGAAACTACGTAACATAAGTACGGAAAATTTCACTAAAAACGTCACTAACGTAACTTACAAAGCAAAACATCGTCTACTGGTCGAAAGTCCTGTGTTTATTGGACCCATCCACTTCGGCTCCCGCCCGCCATAAATGGTCTTTCTCACCTTTTATTCTACGTCACTAGCTCTGAGCGTAGCATATTGATGTGGATGTGTTTACATTAAAGTCAGTAGACTAAATGCCGTACAAATAACACGCCTAAAGCAAGAAAGGCGTTCTTATTATTGCTTTCTTAAATGCCTTGTGCATTATCGTGTCATTTGTACACGTTTTTGTGCAAACGGGCTGGAATAAACATACCTTAAGAGTATCATTCACCAGCAGGTCAGTGTGAAACCGGCTTTTACAGCCAATTCTGTAGAATCCTTTAAGAGCAGGTGTGGAAAAGTTTGAAGTCAGTTAGCGATTACCTACAGATCTTGCGTATTGATTTATGCAAAATAAAAAGATATCTAAGTTCAATTATACAATAAATCCCTTCTCAATTCATCACACCTTGAACGCCACACGCTCTCAGCAGAAGGAAACTGAAGCTCATTAGCACAGATGATCAGTAATTGATGTCTGAAACGATACCAAAACATTAGTTAATATTCCAAATCCAGCACGCTGTAGCAGAACCAACAGATGCAAGAGCACAAACAAATATGTCTCCTCTGATGTTCTGGAGGTCTGGGGAGTGCTGTTCAGCAACAAGCTGATAGGAGATTGACAGAAAGTCTAAGAAAGGTGTTGTTTACAACTGCAGAGAGAGTCTGCAAATCACACTCTAGCAACTTCTGCTTTTAAGTTACTAATCAGTCAGAATAAATCATGCCGTGTGAATGAGGGTGTAATTTTATGGGGAGACAGGGAAACATGTCATCCCCAATAATTTCACATCAATTATTTTTCCGCGTTAATTAACTCTATGAAGCACCTGTCACAATCTCCCCACAGAGCAGCTCTACGTCATGTTCATTCATACTTTTTCTGACTTGCGTGTGTGTATGTGACAACAATCTTAGACAACTTTTTTTTTATAGTGTGCAGGAAGACTCCATATATTAGGCATAAAGTAGTTTTCAATTTGAATCCATAATATCTGAAATTCCACATAAGAATTGATTTAATTTAAATCTCTGGACTTGAGCAATGTTTTGTAAATCCAAATCAAGGCATATTCACACAACATTCTCCTTCTCAACACAGATTAAAGAATGTGTTTGTTTTTTTACAACTTGGTTTCCAGTCATGCAAAGAGGTCCAACGGGGCAAGAAACACATGGTCGGATTATCAATTAATTAAAATTAATTAATTTTATTTTGGAGAAATTTTATGTTGGACTGAAAACAGATTACCAGTAAAGACTGGGTTATTTTACTATACTATTTTTTGTTGTGAAATAATGCCCTGCAGTGCATATGTTATTCTTATCTTATGTATATGTTTATAAGAGAAGATGCTTGAATAAAGTATCGAAATAATAATGAGACAAGTTTTTGATATTTATTTTGGGTAAATTAATTGAATTATATTAATTTGTTCATATATTATATCATTATCATTATATCATTCATTTCTAATATACGATGAATTAGTCGTTAGATTAATCAACTAATCAAAAAAATAATCGTTAGATTAATCGATAAAAAAAAAATGGTTAGGTGCAGCCCTCATGCTGTGTGGTGGCCACATTATTGTATCATATCAAGCATATACTGGTGAAAACCATAAATGAGCAGCTCCCAGATGTCTCCTAGAGAAGTTGAAATGAAGTGACACATTTGCATGTGAATTGCAGACTATGAGTCAGACCAACACTTTGCTTGATGAGGAATATTAGAGAGGAATCAGTAAAAATTAGAAATGTGTGTGATAGTTGTAGGAGTCTGACAGCGTCGGGGGCCAACAGAACAGAGCTGAGGGCTTAGCCCGAGGCAGACTGGAGGTATCTCTGACCGACTCCTCTTGCCTCTTTCATCTCCTTCCCTCTCCATGGCCCTCTGTCCTCCCTTTGCCAGCTGGGTGAGGCTCTGATAGGAGCATCTCCGCGCTGAGGTGCCAATGGAAATTTGGGTAATAGCTTTATTAATGGCCTGAAAGGAACCCGCTTCTTAGTAATGACGTAATATAAAAAAAATTATATTTTATATTACAGACTTGTGCGTAAATTCAGACTCATTAGTGTAATTAATGTTTTAATGAACACAAAGCACAGAGAGATAATTTTCTTTATAATTATAAATGCCCAATTTCATCATTCCTACTAAGGAGAGAACACACACTGCGTACAAAATGCAGACTTTCTGCTACAAGTTCTTGCAGATGCAATTCTGTAAAGTTGAGCAAACATCACCTTACTTCTGCCTAAAGTTCTGTCCTACTTTAATGACCAATATATCTTCATACACGGCTCAGATCAAGCCGCTGTAATTAAAAGTGGTGGGTTGTCCCTGGAGGCTCGGGCTGAGTGGATTCACTGCCAGTAAAGAGTTCTGTTTGTGTGAGCAAAAAAGAAACAGGAAGCTCTTTAACTAAGTAACAGGAGCATGGCTACAGTACAGTCAGAGACTGTTCAGTTGGCAATTCGATTCTGTCAGGGAGAATCAGCCAATCTTGAGCTGTAAATGGTTTAACCTGATGTCGCTGTATCGCCATCGCTTCGCTCTGAGTTCTTGGAATTGGTCGAGCAAATGGAGATGCAGGGACAATTTATTCTCAGGGTTGATGTGCTTCTTCTGTTCTGTCCCTTAGTTCCTTTGTGTGGGTCAACTACAAACATCAATATCCTTGGTTTAGCATGTCTTTTAATAGTTATCATACAAGAAATATATTGTGGACATGAAGACAAATGAGAAATAGGCAAAGCTCTTGATTAGACTACAGATAATATATGAGATATAATTTTCATTTTATACAAATCAATCCATCTGGGACTATTTTATGCCTTCTAATACTATTGTTAAACTTTACACAATCACCTTGGTTTCCATGTGCTAGAGTTTTAGTCTTTAGTATGAGGAACTGCGCTCATCTGACTTTCTGATGCTGAGACAGACACACTTCATTGTGCAGCAATGACTCATCAGGACCGATGAGTCATACGTCTCGTTAAAACAGCTTCACCTCAGGTTGCTCACATCGATAGTGGAGGACCAGTGTAAGAGCTGTATAGCCTTTTTTAGATATTATCACCATATTTGAAGGCAATGCAGTAGGACAATGATCCTAAACATATAAACAGACAAGGTGACCGAGGAATTGATTAAGGTCAAAAACAGAGAAAAGGATGAGAATGTGTTCCACTTGCTGAAAAAGACCAGATTGACAGAGAAAATCTTATGAAACAAGCAAAAAAATGGTGGTGGCTGCAGGACAGTCCTGGTAGAGTTTCACCAGGGAAGACACCAAGTGTCGAAGTGCTACCAGCCACTGTCTGGATTTGCAAGCAAATATCAAATATAATGACTTTATTGAAGTCTATGGTTAAATTCTTTCTTTATTAAATCACTTTCTACCCCCTTGAATCAGGCAACTATGTATTTAAAGGCAGCCCGTTTGCACAAAAAGGCGTATGAATGATAATGCGGAAGGCATTTAGTGTGCAATAAGAACGTCTTTCTTTTTGGCACGTCATTTGTACGTCATGAAGTCTGTACTGACTACACAGTGTAAACACATCCACGTAAATATGCCACGCTCAGAGCTAGTGACGTAGAATAAAAAGTTGGGAAAGACCGCTTATGGCAGGTGGATGGGTCCAACAAACACAGGACTTTTAACCAGCAGACCCGTGTTCACGACCGGTGTTTTGTTTTGTGAGTTACCTTTGTGACGTTTGTCACGTGTTTTCCGTACTTATGTTACGTTGTTTCCGTATGCATTTTGCTTAGTTTACTTACTTATTTCAAGCCCACCCATGATGTTTTTCCTAAACCTAACCAAGTGGCTCTGCTGACCTTACCGTAGTATTGTTACGTGGCGTACAAATGACACGCGTGTAATGTCGTGCTATTTATACGCCTTCCTGTGAGACTGGGTTGTTAAAGGTCTTGAAGCCTACATTGATAATCTAAGGTAGTTGTAAAAACCCTGAAATTAAAGATGAAAGTCAGGTTTATCCTCATAATAATTTCATTTATAATCCAATTTGCTGGAAGACAAAACAACAGAAATGCCTCACCGTCCTAATACCTTCTGACTGCACTGTGCATTGATCTGGAAGGCTGTAACTGAGCTTTTATTGTCTGCTTTTTAGTAAAAATCCACAATGTGTGCCAGAGGAGACAATATGTGAATATCGTCTTTATTTTAAACCTTTCACCCACGTTCAGCAGCAGCAGCAGCAAACAGAAGCTCCCTCGGTGAGCAAAGGGGTCTTTGTCTGTGGCATAAAAATGATAGACACATCTGGTTTAGTGTATGAAAGGTTACATGTTGACACTTTAATAATAGAAATGCATGCGTGAACCAAGCTACTGCATTTCTTAATACCATACCACTTTTTGCTGTCAAAGAGAATAAAGATATCACACACTGCTTATCAAATAAAAAAATCAAATCCTATTTGCTTCAGTGCACGTCACAGCAACGGGAGGAATATTCTCTGATTTTATCCCGACAATAGTCAGCTCTTTATATAGTGTAGACTAACATTTGGGACACTTATCTATTCATTCACTGATTAATGATAAGACCTTGCATGTTTTATTGTGTGTATGTCTATTGTGGAACATGTGAAGCACAGCTTGTTTCACGTGATATAACGCTGCTGCTGCTGCTGTTTTTTCACGCTGTGAGACGAACAGACAGGCTGACCTTTCAGTCACTCTGCTGTTGGGGAGCCAACAGAGCACTGCCAGGGTGCATGGCAAACCTTTTGTGTAGACAAGACAAGCTGAATAACAATGCAATAGCAATATTCGGCTCTGCTGCAACCAGAATCACAGTCAGGGTTTTTTTTATATACCATTAAAATCAAAGCCAAGTCATGTAAAGATAACTTGCCATTTCATTAGTAATATTAAAAGGACATAAAAAGAATCCCACCCCCAAGAGTAAAATAAGCCTTGCTGCTTGCTGTGTAATAGAAAATTAGTTCATTTGAATTTTTACAAGCGGATTGATAATGCTGTGAAATGGTCTTGGCCCTCCTGCTGGGGCGGCTCCCAACAATTACATTAAAGACACATTAATGTTACTTCTTAGTACTGTTAGTGAGAACATCCGTGAAAAAGCAGGTGAAACATTGAATAACACCTTAGGATGAACTGCTGTGCAGAATACACTTAAGCCTGTGATATTCAGGTGTAATTAGATACAAAATATAGTATTATAGCATTAACCAAAATATCAAATCTAATATTTTTATTAGATATTAGATATTTTTATAATTACCATCTTTCTGCATATAATGCCAGAAATAATGTCTGCCAACAGAGTGAGTATATAATTTTAAGTTTTTCTCTTATGTGTTGAATGAACCCATTAAAAATCATCTGCTTATGTATTTATGAGTGAGATTAATTTTTAAGTTACATAGACATACACCTACATCTCCAGTGTCATTCGTGGACTGTTGGCTCTTGAGGCTGTGAATGTGAATTTAAGCAGACAGTCGTTTTGACACTGGAGCCGGGCCAAATGAGAGAGGGCTGAGCTAATAGCAGCCCTAGGTCTATTTCCATGTACAGTGCTCTCTCAAGGTCATGTAGAAAGGCTTTAGAGCAGCGATAGGCTGCTTATCTGCTCCTCGGGCAAGACTGGGTACCCCCATTAATCAGCCAGTGTTAGTTATGGAGGCAAAGCTCCAAGTGGATGGCCAAGTCAAGGTTTCTGTTTGCATGTAAACATATGCACATACATTTGAGCTTTCCTATGATTTCAAGGTCTGAATGTATAGTGATTTTTTTTTTTTTTTAAATGTTAGTGTGGGGATATGTAACAACCAGTGGGCCACTCCAGGGTCTGAAAAGTGAAACCAATGCGGAAGTGCCTTAAACTTGCATTCTTTCTAACAGCCAGCAGGGGGCGACTCCTCTGGTTGCAAAAAGAAGTCTGATTGTATAGAAGTCTATGAGAAAATGACCCTACTTCTCACTTGATTTATTACCTCAGTAAACATTGTAAACATGAGTTCATGGTCTCAATCGGTAGTTTCAAGACTTTTTCAATACAGCATGATGTTCATTAGGAAAGTATGGTCCCATTTAGAGTCAAATAGACCATAAGGAAGGGTATGCTTTAGGGCGTGGCTACCTTGTGATTGACAGGTCACTACCACGGCGTTGTCCGGTTTTGGGAGTTGTCCGTGTTTTTGTCTTACAACTTTAACCCTTTCACAGTGTGTTTTCAGTTCATGAAAGTTAATTGTAACATTTTGGCTGCCTAAAAATGTCTCATTGAACGTTCGGTTGTACTTAGCTCCATCCTCTCATTTCACTTCTGGTTGCAAATAACCAAGATGAAAAACCAAGATGGGGACAGCCCAAACGCTGAACTCGAGGCTTCAAAACAGCAGTCCACAAACCAATTGGTGACGTCACGGTGACTACATCCACTTCTTGTATACAGTCTATGGTTACAACCAGTATGGATCTTTCATAGCAATCAAGACATGACCTTTCTTGACCTTTGAGTAAAGGTTCACCAGTGTCCAGATACTGTAAGAAGATGCTGCAAAGTGTAAGTGCAAGTTTAAATATCACAATCAGATAGTCTAGGAAAGAATGTAATGTAATTACTATAATTTCCCACCTTTGTCTGTTATCAAAAGGAGAAGTAAGGCATAGTTTACTGTGGATGCATCATCAGTTGCTGTTGCAGGCTGCGGGAGTAAAGTCTGTGTACTCGGCTTGGAACAAGATAAATGATGAAGTGAGGAAGTTAGGTACATTCATCGACAACACAATTGCCTAAGTCTACCCTATCTCCCGAGCTCTCTCTGTCACTGTCTCAAGGTGTAGTGTACTGTAAAATGGAGCTTGCTTCACTAAGCCCCTTCATTAGTTTTCCTTTTTATAGGGTGCGATTTGCACAAATAATTTCCTGGCCTCCATATGTTCGATACGGGCCAGCGCTCAGGTTTTCCTCAAATTAGCCCTCGCGCAGTACGGCGGAGCTGTGCTCTTGTGTGTCTGATATATACAGTACACCTGCACATGAACAGTTCTTTTTGGCATTACACAATCCAGGATTAAACACACTAATTGATATCATACGTACTATACCTGTCAGTGTTTTAGTAAGACAATGCTAATTATACAGCACTGTTAGAACATACAGAGTGAGCATTTGGTTATAATAATAATAATGTAATATTGCAGTGGATTGCATTATTTATCCTCATCCTAACCCCTTTGCTCCTGCTCTGCCTGTCCTAGAAGATCAGCAGCCTGCTGGTAATTGTTGAGAGGCCGATCTACTGTATTATGAATGAGTAGGATTTGGCATTCCCCTGCTGCTCTGAGGTCTTTCACTGTAAAGTCACACTGGAGGTGTGCTATTGGCGTGGTGGATCTGGGCCTATAGTGAAAGGCCCTTTGATCACATCTTCACGATGACAGCCTTGTGTGATCCTACTTTAAGCTGACAGTGCAAAGCTTATAGGCTTGTGTGTGGCTACAGGGAAAAGGCCAAGAGAGAGGATGAAGTTTGAATGAGGGTGGATTAGTGCAATGGATAGTATAACTGAGGGACAGTCAGATGGATAGAGGATGTGATCTTGAATTATGTATGTAAGATGGTTGCATGCTTGGCGAGTGCTGCAGCTCCTCTGCACTGATAGGGATGAGATGCAGAGTGACATCAACACAGGGTGCATGCATATTTTTTAATCGTTCAGCTTCATTAAAAGCGGAACAACTGTTGTTTTTCCAGCATTCACAACGCAAACAGATGCGTTCCTCGTGCAATCGACAATGCGGTCGGTTGCACGAGGAACGCATCTGCGGTTGCACGGGAGAGCGAGAGAGAAGAGGCTACAGGAGCAGAAGCAACTTGACTGTGCTTGGATGTCCTTCAGGGATGTCATGGTCATGCCTTAATGGAGTGGATATGTCCCTGTAAAAGCTTTCACTCCGCAGAGGCAGAGTGGGCTTCATAAACAGCTCATGCAGAACTGTCAGTGCTCTGTCAATGGTGCCGAAGAAAATGCTCACTTTCACTTTGGAGGAAAACTTTTTTTAGAGGAAGCCTCACAAATTCTTCAGATTTATTAGCTAACAGCCAGTCCTATCAGACGCTACGTGTCAACACAGCACTGAGGCATGGATCGTCCTCTCTGAAATATCAAGTTGATAGAGAACTTCATTTGAAAGGTCTGCCTGGATAGTTTCCACTTTGCATGTTTCCACTTTAACACTCTGTTTCACTTGTGGAAATGACCTTGCTCTCTTTAAGGCTTTTTGTCCTTGTCAAATGATGTGTTGCCTCTTAGCTCACTCTGTGAGAACAAGAAAGCTCCGCATCTGGGCCCATCTTCTGCTGAGAGGCAGGGACCGACTAATCTGGTCCAGCAGACACATGGAGCGCACAAGATGGGCTTAATGTCCTTTTGTTTACTAAGCTCATCTACCATCCGGAGGAAAGAGAGTATATAAAGTAGGTTTAAACCCTTTCATCTTGAACGAGACACTTCGGCAGTTAGGAATACTTATGGTATCGAGGATAACCCCAATCATCTGTAACTAATGCTCATAGTCAGGAAGCTTCAACCGCGCATTTGTTTGCTTGAACAAAATCAAGATTCACGTCCATATGGCCAAAGCATCCGTCGTAATAAAGCGGCAAACACAGAAGTATCATAACAGTGGATTGTTTTGATCTCTCGCCTGCATTTGTGAGGCTTTGAGAGAACCACGAGAGGATGAAATGCACTAACGGCAACAAAGCAGTTGGCGCAATTGGACGGGGAGCCTGTTGTCATGAGAACACAGTGCAGGGTGGGGAGGAAGATGCCCGCTTTCATTAGATGAAATAGCAGGAGGGCTTTATGTGGATATAACCAAGATTAATTGGATTCTAGTCATCTGCTCAAAATGTGACACTGTCATGCAGAGTTATGAGCCTGGCTCAGCTGCCAAAACTACTACGACTTCATTTTAAACCGCATGCTTTAAGTAGCAGCATGCTACTATTACTTGACAATCTTATGCAACTTACAGGTAAGTGTTGAAATAACACCACAACGCAGCCATTGTGAGCTCCATCTTTTGACAGAATGACACTCTTTTGACATATTTACCAGCACTCCTCATTGCAAATGATTTATTTAGACATGACATGACAGCAGTGGGAACGTTTAGACAACAGGATAAAAGCTTTCTGTTGAGAGAAACCTTTAAAGGCTCAAAAAAGGTTATTAAAGTTTGTTATTGCCACAGTATGAATGTTGAATTATACTCCTATGTTCACTGACTGATTTCCTGGCACAGATAAAAAGCAACGTACATATTGTATAGGAGTTATGAAGGTCTGAAAGCCTTACCATCAGGTTGTACATCCAAAGAACTATAACTATACATAGCTATATATATACTACACTTTTTGAGTGGAAAAACAAATCTTTTTAATTAAGAGCTGATAATCAGGGAATTGAGACATATATTACACTGTTATTATTGTTGTTTTTAGAATAGTTCTGGTTGAGCTTATGCTTCAATTTATGTTATTAGCCTTAGTCTATAATTACATCATATTTATATGAAAATAACAAAGCTGCATTTTTTATTTTCCCTAATTACTGTAGAAGACTTATTCTTTTAATTAAGATTTGACAATGAAGAAGTGTTTATTTTCCTTATGTATACTTTTGTTTAGGCAAACATTTGTTAACTTATTTTTGCCAAATAAATGAAAAGCATGTTCAAATCAGAACACGACCTCCTCGCTGTAACATAAATGTACCGAAACAAACCGGAAACCGTGACCCCAAAACCGTAATATGAACCGAACTGTGAATTTTGTGAACCATTCCACCCCTTAATCTATACTGCTCTAAACTTTTCTGGACATTTTGTAAAAGCAAGCAAAACCCACATGTTCAACAAACTGTCAACTGTCACTCTCATCACATCGTTGCTTCGAGCCTCCGGGTCTAGACCCAGTCTAATTTTTTCATGCCAAAAAATGAAAGCATCACACTCTTTCCGTGTCACACTTGCCAATGCCTCTGGTGTCTCAAAGTATCACACTGCTTCTCTCATAGCATCCATCCTTTTATATTTGAAGATAGTGCAATGTGCTCGGTCTGCAGATAGCCGGGCTCTTAAAGGCCTTGGCCGCTGAATTTTCAATCCCTCCTGATAACAATAATCTAAACAGACTACGGCCAGTGGAGCAAATAAACAATTAACCTCCACAGTCAACCACAAGCCCGTGCACTCCCATCTGCTCTCAGACTGTTATCATACACTCATCATCCTATCACTTCTTGGCCGTCGGTCTGGCTTTTTATTTGTGTTTTTGACCAGTAAAATGAGCATGCAAAGGTGCATCTGCTGAGATTCATTTTTGGAATGAAATGAAATATAGTTTCCATATATTATCTCCACACATACTTTGACATCAGTGATGTTAATACCAGATGGAGCTGGTTATTACAATTATAATATGACTCCCTTGATTTTTCGTCCTGCCTCTAGGGCTGGGTATTCGTACTTGATACCTTTAATGTATTGACCGAAACAACCCGGTATCGAAACTTCTCCGGTCAAACGATACCTGCAGTTGAGCCTTTTTTGAGCGTTATTTTATTTATTGCGACGTGTAATTGGCTCACTACCGCAGCAGCTGCAACCCATACAGCCAAGAGGCCAAAAAACGTATATTGCCAAGAAGTGAAAGTCAATTGATTGTTCCATTGCAGCATCAGCCCCCAGCAGCAAAGCTACGCTTCCGCGATTTTGGACTGAAAGCAACTACCGGAAGCCACGTCCGCCTAAAAAGTGCCGTACAAAAGTAAAACAAATTTGTTTCTATTCTAGTGTCATATTCTAAAGAAATGGCCTGTGTTGAACAATAAATTATTATAAATATAATAAGCATTTTCAGTCCAAAATGGCAGCAGTGGCTGTTGTCAAAAGAACACCAGAGTTTCATTTCTTCGCTTCTATACTCTTTGACACGGCGCAACGGCTAGCAGCGAATGGTGCTTACAGCACTAACAACGGCAACAAGTGCTGACAGAGTTTTGGCCGTTTCAGTTCTGAGACAACGCAGTCCCGCAACCGTGGGTGGGGGGATGGCATTGACCGCTGGGCAGTTCCACCAGCCCTATTCAAGTGATACCAGTTCTTGTTCCTGACAACACCTTATTGGAGCTATAGGTCTACATTATGTATAGTGCTTTTACAGTGTGTAACATTGGTTAATCTAAATGTGTTACAGTATATTGTTTTTGGCCATGCAAAGTGCCTCTATGTATGGCAATGTCGGTATGCCAGTCGGTCCAGACTGATATATCTTGACAACTATGGGATGAATTGCTGTGAAAAGTACAGATATTCATGATCCCTTCTTGTGTTACGACCTTAACTTTGTGTCTCGGGGAACACGAGGAGTAACATACAAAGTTGAAGCACTTTAAGTGTAACAATGAGTGACAATTATTCATGATTACAGAGAAAACAAGGAATATTACAGAAACAGAAGCAAATAAGGCGTCAGGGTCCTCAAGGCCAAAATAACAAACAAAAGAACGCACACTGACTAGAAAATAAAAACTCCATTATTCTACTGAACCAAACAAAAGACAATACTAATCTCTCCAACTGACCACAAAACAGGAGAAAAGGAGAAGCAAAATACATAACATAACTCCTACAAGGCTTCCATAATATAGTCACCAAGACTAACAAAAACAAAGGATCAAGGATTAACAGAGCTTTGTCAAGGTGCTATGAAAGAAAAACAGAGTTTCACCAGTTAGACTCTGGTTCTGGGAGTAGATATACAGCTCCACTGATTGTTGAAGGAGATCCAGATGTGGCTGATCAGACACAGAGGGAGGCGTGGCAGAGAGAGAGATTGCTCTCTTCCAGCAAAAGGCCAGAGGAAAAATCATTGGAAATAACAGCTATCCCCAAAAGAACAAACATAGTGTTTAAAATTTCTTTACCGTACAATTTTTACATTACAACACAAAACATTAAATTGGCACAAACTACACTCCGGATAATGTATCAGGAACAACACTGTCAATAACCTTCTTGTGTCTGATGTCAGGAATATACTCTTGGACCAGTGATGCCCAGCGCATCAGTCTCTGGTTGTGGTTGTACATCTGGTTGAGGGATTGTGGTCAGTGTACACCTCTACAGCAGCTGTACTGAAACACACATAAACTTCAAAATGTTGGCCCCGCCTCCAACGCTGTATCCAGTTCTCTTTATACATCCATGATGCCGACATTAGAGCTACTAGCATCGCTGTAGACTCCTTGTTAGACTTTAAACTGGTTAATCAAGAATTAAAGGACCAGTGTGTAACCGCCATGTTTCTACAGTAGCACAGAACGGACAAACCAAACTCTGTTAACTTTGGGCCGGAGTCAATAATGTTTCTCGCTCCCAACACTGCCGCTCTCTCTCCCTCTCTTGCTTCACCACTCACTTCCCTCGTACACACACACTCTGCGTGCTGGCTCTGCTCCAACTGGCTCTAGATATGGACATTTGCGTTTTCGTGTCGGCCACCGTAGGTCTCCAATGCGCTTGGCACACGGGAGAGGCTTCAATTTGTAATGTCCTCACCTCACCGCTAGATACCACCAGATCCTACACGTTGGACCTTTAAGTCACTTTCAGTTCACTCAAATACATATATATATATATATCTATATAGGGCAATCATCACCAGCCGCGACAGCAACGCTGGTATTCTTGTCATTTTGTGAGTCTATGCTTGAGTTTACAGGTGTTTATATTTCTCTCTGTGGAAAGATTTTGTCAACGTGATAGTGTAACATGCAGTCACAAAACTTTACAGGTGTGTAGTTGAGATCAAAATGAAGGTCGAGTTCGAAAATGGCTTCAGTCTGAGTAAGGGAGGCAAAGGGGCTATTGGTCCCCTCGGTCCTCGCCGCTTTACGTCCCTTGCCAACATTCATTTTCAGTCGTGGATCACTGTATCCCTGTTTCAATCATTTCAAACCACTTGTTCACTCACGGTAGAAAGGAGAATCTTATATACCTTTTCCGTTGCCATCAAAGCACCCAAGACTTTAATCAACGATAGGGGATAGCCTCTGGGAAAAGCTCAAGCTCTTGACGTTAAGCTCTACAATTCCCATCTGTTACACTCTGAAATGTCTGTTAAAATAGGCTACAACTTTACTGCGAAGAAGAACAGAGTCTGTAACAGCTAAGATTTATGACACTTACCAACAACCAATGACGAATATAATCCAGGTTTTGGCAAAACGTGAACAGGAGGAACAGTAGTTTAGTTTGTTGCTTACAGCTGTTTGTGAGAGTCTTTCCTCTGAGTTCATTAAACGCCTGCAGCGATACAGCAGCCTCCAAAGCAAGAGAGTTGTGCACATTTACACATGTGGCTCAACAGCTGTAACTTCATTATTTATAATAAATTATGTGTAGTCAATAATGTAATAATGTTAAGTGTAGTCAACATTTTGGTGTGCTTTGATAGCTGGAAAAGCCAGAGAATAAGGCTAAGAAAAAAACCTTCAGAGTCTCCTTTCACTGATTTCATTTTCACATAATAAATTGTAGTATGTCTAGATGGGAAATAACTTCTAATGACTTATAGGTTCTCCATTTGAATTTAGCTTACCGGCTGACAAAGTTATTAATGCTGAAATGCTGCTGCACAATCTCTTTAGGTGGGCTGATGAAGAATCTCGAGGCAACGCTGTTTTGAAATATATGAACTCTAATTATATCCACATTTGAATAAGTTATCCATCAAGCTCAAATCAGTGCAATGCATTCACCCTCACAGCATATCCCGACTGCTATTTACCACATTATGCATTCAATTAATGGTGCATTAAGAATCAATATATGTCACATCTCCTCTTCACCTCTTCAGAGACACATGGGCAATCCATATATACAGTATATTTATTCACTAATCATTTAAAGTGGGATAGTACCGGCTTCATTATGGAAAATTATTTAACAATTAATATTGCAATTATGTGATAAAAATACAATTTATTTTTCTGTTTGGCAAAAAAAAGAAGAGTGCTCTTTTTAAATGTGTTGTCGGCTTTGTTTGTGTTTTGAATAAACAACCTAATTTGAATGTTAAACCAAAATGATGCATTTTCACAGAGGAAGAGAAGTGTTTCTAAACAGTTGCCTGGAGCATGACTGATGCATATCCAAATGAGCTGCGTGATTATGAAAACCGTGAACCTCGCAGTCATAACTGCTGTGGCATTAGCTCCAGGGGTCTTCTGGCTCCAGGATGCGTTGCGGTTAGGAAGAAATACACAAACTTACACAAAATCCTTGGCCCATATTCTATCCTCAAAGAATTGTATTAATAATAAATAAACTGTGAACAATTTGAATATGTTGTGTGAAAGAAACAATCTGCTTCAGTTAAACAATCTTGGTTAAACAATTTTGGTATAGTAATTCAAGGCATAATTAAGGTTTTTCCATACACATGTGCTGGCTTGGCTCGACATGGTTTGACTTGGCACGTCAGCCCAGCATGGCAGGGATTTGCATCTCCATTACAACAGGGCGTCCCGCTTGAGGGTGTGTGTAACCATAAGCCAAAAGAAGCAGCTGTAAAACGGTGTATGAATACACTTCATTTCCTAAATTCTTCACAATAAAAGCCTGCCGCTATTTTTGCTGCAAATTGTTCTCTTCCTCCCTGTAGTATTAGTAGAGTTGTTTTTATTAACCGTGGGATTGTGGGCGATCCTGACCAACTTTACTGTCTTTCAGAGGCTGCAGTAGGCTAAATTTTGGCAAAGAAAAACTGGCATGGCCATATTCAAAGGGATCCTTTGACCTCTTACCTCAACATATGTGAATAAAAATGGGTTCTATGGGTACCCACGAGTCTCCCCTTTACAGAAATGCCCACTTTATGATAATCACATGCAGTTTTTGTCAAAAACCATGCAGCTTTTTGACTGCAGTATTTTTTCGCCTATTCTAAAATGATTTCTGCATACTGAAGTCACTAAACAGCCTTTGAATTACATAAATTGGGTATCGCTGTAAAGCTGAGACTCTTGTGGATCCAATGAGCCCAATTGTATTAATGTGTGATGATGTTAGTCACCCCATAGTAGTCATTCCATTGTAGTGAAACTATTTTTTATTTTTTATTTGATCTCGCTGTATAAGATGACCTGTGGTGACCTCTAGGATAATCACAGCCTCATGAAACTTTACAACCACAAACTAGAGACCTTCAGGGGCATTTGGAGGATGGATGGCTTTCCTAAGTAAATTAAAAATAGGGGGGTTTCTGAGCAGTTTCCAGAACAGAAGTGCTCGCCATCTAATCGCCGAAAAATGCGATTCCTGCAGAAATCTCAAGATTTCCAACGTTTTGATACCAAATCACAGCATGGCTTTTTCTATGGTGTTCCTCAAGGTCTTGGTGACTTCATGTGGTATTCTGGAGGGATTATTGATCATTTTTATAAATTCTCGAGTGGTAAAAACAAAATGATTACATTTAACACCAAATCTGATATTCTGAATCTGAAATTAATTCATTAATTTCTGATTTATAGAACAACTTGACACACAGTGCTGAGCTGCATCTCAAATTAATCTTCAAATTGCAATCTTTTACATGATGTACACCACTTCTGTGACATCTACTGCTGATCTGCTATCTCACCCGAAAGACCCCCTGTGCACCTCTAAAAAAGACAAACGGGTCTGTTGTGGTTCTCAGAGGGTTAAGGCTCAGGTATTTCAGAGATTAACATTTCATTTCCTATAAATTCTTCCCAATAAAAGGCCCCCTATTATTTTGTTATTTAAAAGCCACAGAGATTCGGTTAGAAGCTACAAAAGTAGGCTACTGAGAGCTGAACACACAGAGACTTTTAAAAACGTCTCTTTGGTTTCCTGAGTATCACCATCATGTTTAATTTCTTCAGTGTGTTCTTCAGGTGGCGCTTCACCTGTTTGACCTACACCACAAAACTAAATCAATAAAATAAACAGACGCAATCCCAATTTCTGAAACATCACTCAAAAAACTTCAACTTCTTTCTCCGATGCAGAAATTCTCTCTGTGTGGTGGGATTTATCATCTTCTTTAATTAAGGTACAATCAGGCAAGGATAAAGCCAGCAGTGATACTGAGCAACTATCAGCGTATCATTTAGTTTGATCACACTCTAGGTGGAGACAGCCATGGATATTTTATTCCGCTGTGTCTCACATGTAGATTTCTCGCTTGTCACATTGTTCATCCAAATAATCCTGAAAGCAACTCCATTTCATGTTGATAGTTAACAGGGATATGTTTTACTTTGCACTGTGTGGTGCTGTGCCCGGCAGCAGGATATTCTCTGTTGACTAAGTATGAGGAGCTGCTGCAACAGTAGGGCAGGGAGGAAATTTCTTTGTACCAGCTGCCAGGGTAATTAGTTCCTCGCTGAATTATGCATCAGCAGAAGTGTCAAGCGGTGTTAGAATCAGGCAGGTACAGAGAGAGAGAGAGAGGCTAGAGGAGAACTGTCACACAAAGCTCATAAAACCTCGCAATACCAGCAGCCAATGCGCCATATTGGAAGGCCTAGAAAAAGACCATCAGTAGAGCAGTAGAGACATATACAACATCCATGAGAGGAAAGACCGCAATGTCAAACTGGGTTCTTGTGAAAATGTTTTTCAAAAACCGAACAGGAATTTGTTGTTGTTTTTTGCTGTGATGGCACCCGATACATCGGTGCTCTTCAGTGGGTGTTAAATTATGGTTGCAACTCTGATTCTGATCAAGGGCTGGAGTGGGAGAAAAAAAAATCAGCCCTGGCATTTTGGCCTAGACCGGACCACTGTCAATCAATCCGTCACACCCCACCCATCTCCATGCTCCCCTACAGGTATCTATATACCAACCGTGTGTAATGAGTGAGAGGGAATCAGGAAAGATTAAGAAAGAGGAAACAGGATAAATCCTTTCTCAAAGTGGTGTTGCAAAATTGTATAGGCTACTCCACAGTGATGAACAGGGCTTTTCACAAGGATATGGCGTAGCCAGCCAATGGGAAAAAGTAGTAGTAGTAGTAGTAGTATTTATTTATTGACACCTTCACTGTAAGGTTTATCAAAACATGCCAGAATAATGCTCACTGCGCAATCATCAATTGGCTGCCACTGGTGTTTTCTGGTGTTTTGCAAAGTACAGTAGCCCGTCTAATGAGGTTGTCTCCTGTCTGTACAATCAATGCAATTCTTAATGTGTTTTGTCATCAATTATATTGCTCATATTTGTCAAACACTGAAGACTACTCTCCCGGCTCTCTCGGCAGGGACACAACCTCTCAGTTGCTCACACGCATTCATATAGAGCATGTGGGGGCGGGACTGATACAGACAGATAGACACGTTTCTCTGTCATCATCATCACCAGGCGCATCACATGCAGTTTGGAGCAAGTCTTAGTCGTTGTTAGCCTGTTGGGCTTCAGTTTGCCATCTTATGATTTGAGCATATTTTTATGCCTATTTGTTTCTGGACAAATATTGATTTCCAATAATACATATACAAACATTTGCATAAAGCGAACATATTTGCCTACTCCCATGTTGATAAGAGTATTAAATACTTGTCAAATCTCCCTTTAAGGTACATTTTGAACATGTGCAATCAATTTGCATCAATCATTCAATTAACCGCGATTAAATATTTTGAACGATTGATAGCCCTATAGTGCAAACATTAGCAAGTGCAGCTAACTAGCTCCCACTTTCCAAGTGAAAGCTACTACACCACTTTCTGAGGAGTAAAACCAGCACGATGAGTCCTCCCAAACGTTGCATGTTGTCAAGGGTCACATATCTTTAATAAAAATTAAAAAAAAAAAACATTAGTCTGACAAATGTATTTTCTTTTTATTAACTTGGTTTCTTTGAAGGCTCAAAGTTCTGTTCTCTAAAAAAAAAAT
>CAKALG010018726.1:0-17535 GCA_916700815.1 Helicolenus hilgendorfi | reverse complement strand
GGGGCCGGGTGGAGGACGGAGGAGGACGGCAGGAGGTAACGCCAGCAGGGCAGAGTGTGAGCATGACAGATGGAGAAGAGAGCACAGGGCAGATATAGAGGGCAAGGAGGAAGGAAACAGATAGAGTGATGTTAAACAGCCGGTCTGAGAGGATGAAGGTGATCCGGTCCAGATGGCTCAGCAGAGCACAGGTGTGGATCTGTGTTTGTAGTGTGTACTCAAGGCTTTATGGTGTATTTAGATATCAGATGTCTAAGGTGTTTGACATCCAATATGATTGATTTGTTTTCTGTGCAACAATGCAAAGAAAACCAGACAGCGTTTGTAATTTCAAACCGACAGTTGATCTGATAAGGGCAGAGATAGTAATAGGTTGTGTTTTTTCTAACTTGTTGCCTCCATCTTTTGCTATCAACCAAAGAATCATGATAATAAATATTGTTTTCATTGGTTGGTTGTAAGTTTTCAAATGTGAGAATTCACCAGTCAAATGTTTGGCATTTTTTGCTTGAACGGATGGATTGATCAACTGATCTTTGCAGTTCTAAACAATGTTGTCGTTCATCTTTCGGCTGCTCCCATTAGGGGTCGCCACAGCGGATCATTGAACTGCATATTGATTTGGCATAGGTTTTATGCCGGATGCCCTTCCCCCCATTGCAGTTCTAAACAATACAAATTTTTAAAAAAATCTCACAAGCAAATTTTGAGGTAAATATTGGGGTAATTTCGCAGTAATTCCAAAGAAATCTCAAATATGTTACTTCCTAATTATCACCTAATTACCATTAAATTTACGGACCTGTAAAATGAAGTGTTTTTTTAATCCAATTTCTAGACTGATTTTGCTCAAATAAAAAATGTAACTAATGAAGAAAGTTTGGTGTCTTCAGGAGGTATGGCACTTCCATGTTGCCCACCTGGAGGCACCAAACCGGCCTCTATGGCTGCCTGTCTGCCTCTAAGGACGTCAGAGCTGCCCCCTCGGTGTGACGCTGCTCAGATGGTCATGTTTACTGCACTCCAGAGTGAGTATTTACTGCAGTCGACAGGGCTGGCAGACCCCACTGTCACAGCAAATGGTGCTGTTGGGAAAACAAACAGTTGTAATGAGACTGTATCTGTCAATTGAGACGGCTGAAACCCGCTTCAGTCCAAAACACAAGAGAAAGAGAAAAGAGGTCATCGTGATGAGTTCATTGATGAGGTCAATCTAAGAGAAGCTTAGTCTAGTTTGGTGTGTAGATTTTCAAATGACAGAACTACACAACCAAAAATAAAATTGAGTAAATGTTGAATGTGAGCTAACTTTAATTGATTTGTTTGTTCTATCACTCACATGTCTATCTGGAGCAGCTTGATAGAGTGATCTGGGTGCTCAACTGAAGGATGATGATTTAATAGGCTTCATACAGGAAATGATGTAAACCTGGTGTATGGGAACGGCTGAAACTCGATTATTCATGTCTGTGGAGGTGCGTTACTGTGACTCTTAGACAAAGCATCCGCCGAACTGCTGACGATGCTGCTGATTTTTTTTTTGCTGTGGGTAAAAAGACAACGCCGCGTTAATCTGCACATCAGAGCGAATCAGGGAATTCGTCAAAATGAAGTCGCCACTGTTGTTATCGCTACATCCTGATGTGGGCGAGGATAAGGTGCTGCTAAGTCCACTGAGGAGGATGATGATGTAATTTCCAGGCGAGCATGCATACCTCTCTCCTCCCCCCTCTCTTCTGTCCTATGTGTGTGTGTGTGTGTGTGTGTGTGTGTGTGTGTGTGTGTGTGTGTGTGTGTGTGTGTGTGTGTGTGTTTGTGTGTGTGAGCGCTCACCTTCATCGTCTCTGTGTTTCTGAGAGCAGTGAGGAACAGGATGAATTTTTAATGAGGAGCAGCGTGGCTTCCCTTTGCTCCCTCAGATCGCTTTCCAGGACAGGGAGTCTCTCATGATCATAGCAGCATGCACACAGGCAGCTCTGGGTGAGAAAACACACACACACACACACGTATGAACACACTTTCACCTGGAAATGACTGCAGATGCCACGCAGATGTGAGCCGCACATGCATGTTTGTTTTTTTCTTTCCTCTCAGCAGTGTGACACGCTGCCTTTGGGTAGATATGAAGGATTCTTAGTTTCAGGTGACTACACATGAAAACATAGTTATGAATATTATATTCCATTTCAGCCAATAGATCCCCCGAAATGTTACACATTGTTCCTTTAAAGCAGGTGTCAGTGGGTCTGGCAGCACTATAGCAACCCTTTGACATTACACAAAGTCATAGCCAGAGCAGTACAGGTGTTAATAATAACATTAATGATAGCTGTGTTCATGTAAGTGTCCATGTTTGCCATGACAGTATGCTGAAGGTGGCTCAACTAAATGGAATGCAGCCATTATTAATGCTATTAATTACACCTGTGCTCTTCCTGCTATGACATACTAAATATGTGCAGGGAAAAATATCTGATCTACACTCCCAACCTCTACACTTTTACTTTCTTTATTGCCAAAATATATATTTTTTTCAGTTCCATATTTCAGAGCACACTTTCTATTCACATTTAATACTAAGACAACATCCCCCACAACTACGGAAGCAGGACTGTCTGTATGTTTCATGGATTTTCTAGCTTTCATCATACAGATCATGTTTGATAAAACACTAGCTGTCAGAACAACGTATTCTCATACAACGGTTTGTATAATCTCTTCAAATCTGTCTTCAAAGGAAACTTGGTTAGGTTTAGGCAACAAAACTACTTAGTTAGCTTTAAGAAAACATTGTGGTTTGGGTTAAAATAACTCTGGAAGTGACGTAACTTAAGTACAAAAGTTACGTGACAAACAAATCAGCGTCGGCTTCTGGGTTCACACAGGACATGAACAGCGATCTCCTGGGCTAAAGTCTGGTGTTTTTTGACCCACACATGCACCCCGACCTCCTCCCTACGCAGGCTTTGTCGCTCTTTATACTTCCTCTTTCACAATTACGTGGATTAAACTGATTTTGTGGGATATATACAAATTACAGTGCATTACTTTTTGTAGGTATAGCTATGAGCAGTGGTCAGAAAGCTCTGTTTTATGGATTCTTTCAATAGATTTTTCAGCACAAATAGTCCATAGTAAAAGAGTAATTGGTCTTTATCTTGTACTCAGATTGTAGGCTATAATGTAATTGGTGGTGCTGTAAAATGAAGAAGAAGTAAATACTAACAGTGACCTTGTTTATTGACACTCTTCATTTGGAAGATTTGCTTTGTTTCACCCGTCATACTGCATATGTATTCATTTCATCATCTGTCACCTCTGCCGTATATATATGCCCTTGAAAGGTCACTTGACAAAATGGACCGTTGCTGTGCATATTTCATTTCTCGAGCTCTCTGTGAATATGAGTGTGATTCTCGAACGGCAAATGTAGGTCATACTCTTCTCCGAACGTCATCCTGTCAGAAATGTGCTTGTAGTACGCAGAGAGACGTGCTCGTCACTGCTAACCACATACAGGCTTAATTAAAATGATTACCCAACAGAATTAAGTGCCGATCACACGGCTTCTCATCTCCTCTAACCCGACCCCCCCGTCCCTTTTTTTTTCGGAGGCCATGATATTAAATTTCCTCAGCAGCTACATGGGGATTTAACAGAAGAGAAAGACACAGGGAAGGATGGGAAGAGGAATGAAAAGAGGCAGTGAAGAATTGTCGGGGAAGAAAACTGTGTTCAAGACGACGCTTGTCTAATATGAAAGGGGAGTATGTGGGGTTGGGGGGGCTGGGCACACACGCACACACACACACATACACACACACACACAGACACAAACATACCCAGCAGCATTTACATAGATGTAATGAAACAGGGAAATGGATGAACACATGCCTCCATCCATCTAGCCATCTTCCCGGCCCTCCCTTTGCTGCCTTCCCCTTAAACTCCCCCCTTTTTCTCCCCTCCCTTCCTCCTCCCAGCATGCCGCGCTGCTTGCCGCTGCAGCAGGGCAAGAGATGACATGTGGACACTCAGTGAATTGCCAATCGCCACCGAGAGAGAGAGAGAGAGCTAGAGAGAGAGAGAGAGAGAGACTGAGGGGAGGCGGTTTGACGCATCCAGACTGCAACCATTGGCTTTTTTTTTTCCTACATTAAAGATTAGAAAAAAAGAACTGCAGAGAAGCACTACACTGAATACTGGATGTACCCCCCCCCACCCATCACCGCCAACCCCACCCCCACCCGCTTCCATCTCCAAGTCTCTCCCTCCTCACCCCTTTGCTTCTCTGACCCTCTCTCACGCTACCTCACCCTCTCCCTCCCTCACATACTTTCAGCTCAGGAAGAGAAATCAATAGACACAAATTAATCATTCTGCCTTGGGCAGTCCAAAGGAGGTGGTGGAGGTGGTGGTGGTGGTGGTGGGGGGATGAGTGGAGGCGCCAGAGAGCAGGGCGTTTAGCGAGCTACAGAAAGGTATTAAGAGCGATTTCTCAAGACGTTAAGAATTTGGGGATTTTGGGACCACACACGCACAAACCCCGACTACAAGAGGAGAGTGTAAAAATGCTGCAATACATGTGTCAAAACTAAAGCAACAAAGCTGTGAACTGGAGTTTGGGAGACATAGATTCCACTATAAAGTGTGTACAAAGGTGGATGACGCGTCTCCACTTCCTCCCACTGTACTAAAGTGAAGCTAAAATATCCCGGATATGGAAGCTGCCATCTTGACATCATTTGGAGCCAGAGTCTGCGCGGTAGTGATCGGGGGCGGCTGAGCCGGTGTATCAAGGTCCCGCCCGAGCCAATCACGAGCCACAGGTTGTTCAACACATTCTCACGGCAGTTCATGAAATAGTACCGAAATTTAATCTATTTGATTCGTGTACATAGACACGAATTTCCCGTTTTTTTCGTGATGCTCAGCACGACTTTCAACAACGTATTTTTTGTACGTTTCCCTACGCATTTCCGCTCTGGGCTTTTCAAAATAAAACTACTTGGTTAGGTTTAGGAATAGATCGACTTGATTAGGTTCAGGCAACAAACTACTTAGTTTGGTTTAGGAAATATTGCAGTTTTAAAATAACTCCGGAGGTGCCGTACATTGCCAAACAAATCAACTTTGACTTCTGGTTTCACACGGGACAGGAACGCCGGTCTCCTGGGTGAAAGTCTGGTGTTTATTTATCCACCCTTCCACCTACTTCCCGTTTCACAATTACGTGGATAACATAAGAATTTATTTCGTGCTGACCATCACAAAAAAAATTAAATTCATGGCTATGTACACGAATCAATACTTTACATTTTGTGACTATTTCACGAACTGCTGTGCGACTGGGCTGGCTTGTTAGCTTGACACGCGGAAATCCTCAAATGTGTCCTCATGACACGCGGAATGTCCGTGTAATGTCATGCTATTTATACGCCTTCCCATGAGACCGTGTTGCAAAAGTAGTCCTGCTAGTTTGAAACAATATGTTATTTATTTAGTATGTTTAGCACAAGGCACCAAGGACAGGTGGATGATTTGGATGTCTCAGAGGAAGTTGACAAATAGGACAATCTTTCCAATACATATTCTTCGATACATGATGATGCATGTTGATGTGAAATGGATCGGGTCTGTTAATGGAGTATTTGTCCAGTGTTGTGCTACAGACAATGACAGATGAAAGACGTTTGAGATGATTTTGGAAGTACGGAGGTGTCCTCCATGACGATACACTGTGTATGCTCAGCAGGCACTATTCATTCATGTTGTCCTTTTAATGACGCAGCATTTGGTACATTTTAAAAATGAGGGTTGAGATTTCATAACATTAAAGTGAATAACTTTGTATTTTAGTGTTCAGATATATTATACTGACTCAAACAGTTCAATTTGTAGTCCTGGGCATAAAGCAGCTGTCTCTCCTGCTGATGTGTGATGCCAGGCTGACTTACTGTATCGCACCTCAGAGAACTTACTGTAATTGGCAGAGATGGGAAAGGTGACTTTGACGGTGTGAGCACGCATTTTCTGATTCCTAACCGTTATCTCTGCTTTTAAAAATGGAGCTTTAGTGGAAAAAGCTCAAATATCCTTTTGGATGAAGTCAGCGTGCCGTTTGCCGTTGATGGAGTCGCTCCAGGCTGCACGTTCTGAGACTCTTTGGCTCGGAGACAGAGAGGTTCACGATCACAAATATTGATCAGCCTGTCTGAAGCCCTGGGAATCATGTGAATTTGTAAACTGAGTAATGTTTCCACTTGAGAGACATCCAATAGCATCCAAGACGGCACAAGATTTGTAATGTGGGCATGAGATATCGTGTTTACAGTAAACCAGCATTAGTCACTCTCACAGGCTTATTTCCCCCCAACTCCTGCTGTCATATTCATCACTGCCGTTTACCTCACTTCACCTTTATTGGAAATGGCTGCTCTGAGTTTGGCTCTTACGCTTTTCTGTGTTTTTGTCTTTAAGACTTTGTTATCTCTCCTCAATAACCTTATCTACTAAACTGCTCAGGTGTTGCTGAGGTCTGCAGTTTTCAGGAACAAGAGGACGCTGATGGAATTATTTAAATTGAGTGAAACGTCGGTTTAAATCATTATTTGACAGAAAATTATAATGCTGAGCAAGGTTGTAATAGTTTCGAATTTTGAATTTGTTTTTTTAGAATATTTTAGTTTTTACTTTTCAATTCAATTTTAGTTCATTTTCAGAGTGTGTTTGCTAGTTTAAGTTTTTCAGAAATGTTTAGTTTTAGTTTTTCTAAATTTAATTTTTGTTAGGGCCAGCTATAATGTCTAAGAAGTATGTATGTAGTATGTAGCTACATACCAAATACAGGGTTGGAGAACTGTGTAGGATAGGCCATAATGTTTAATGTTTAATCTCGGTGCTACTTTAGTGTCAGTTTCTGTAGTTCAATGTTACGAGAGTTGAAGGAATTTCCGGTAGTAATACAAGATAGCTAAAAGAAACTGAAATTAATTTATATTAATTTTTATTGTTTTTTTTAACCAGGAAATACAGTTTCAGTTTAGCTTTAGTTTTTCTTAAAGGATATAGTTTTTATTTAGTTTCAGTATACTAAAAATATTTTTATTTTGGTAAAAATTATTTTATCTTATTTTTTTTATTGTTTTCGTTGAGTTTTAGTGTTAGTTTATTATTATAACCCTGGTGCTGAGGAGATACATGTCTCACATGCAAGTCTAGCGTCTTATTTTTGGTCACACTGGTTGCTATGGTCGCGTTTCCACCATGGATGTATTCCACTATTCCACTATTGTCTTCTGGCAACACGTCACCTCACCAGATTTCACAACGTGACTTCTCCTTGAGCGGGTCAGACACTTCAACAACAACAACCAGAGCCTTTCATGGCAAAAACAAGCACTTTTAGTGGACGTAAATGATGGCGCCAGCTTGTCCCAATAGGATTACAATGCAGCCAGTGAGCAGCTGCTGGTTGCAGCGCTCTCCCTCAATACTGAACCAATTTCAGAAATTGTTGTCTCTATTAGTCACTTAGACACAAAGACATGGGAAAATATGGTCCAGGTTGAAAAATACCTAAGTTACCCTTTAACCTTGATTCAAATGACCAAATTAGGAACATGACAAGTGGGCTGCGAATGCATTGGGCTGAGATCTGGCTGATTTATTGCATATTTATTTGATATTCTGACGTTATTTGAGTTAAGGTTTGGTCTTGCCTGTATGCTGCTGGTGATTGTATTGAGGATAGGAGAAGATGGGTCACTTGGCAGTGGTTTCACATGCTAAAAAAGGTTGAAGTGTACAAAAAGTGGGCTGAAAATTTCCACAACTAGACGTTATCTTGCATTAAAAAAGGGAGCATGTTCCCCATCTGTCGGTTCTCACTCCACTCACAACAACAAGTACTTACTTTGCCTGAGGAAAGGCCTGTCTCTCTTCCTCTCTCACACAATACTGTACAGGCACAGTGATGGTGGGAGTGATACAGACGCTTTGCAGAAGATAAAAAAAAACAGAAAAGGAGACAAGAGCATTGTACAAAAGAGAAGAGAGCGAGGGTGTTAAGATTAATATCATATGCTGGGAGGAGAGCTGGATATCAGGGACCGGGCTAAAGCAAAGAGACATGAGGAAAAGCTTGCAGGCTTCCTTATGAGCTCCAGGTAATGAAATGGGACTGAGGAGAGGAGGAACTTTGTAATTTAGTGTTCTGAAAGATGAGGCGACCACATGAACAAAACCTTTGGAAAAGCACTAAATTATTATTTGCTTGTTAGATTTGTAGCCATAACCACAAGCTGACCCTCATATCTGGCTTGGGAAGTATTCAGATAGTGGTGGAAGAAGTATTCAGATCCTCTTCTTGCTGTAAGTAAAAGTAGTAATACCACAGTGCAAATTATACTGCAAGCATTATGTGAACTCCTACATTTACTAAATTTACTCAAGTCAAAAAGATAGGGTTAAGATATAAATGAAACTAGACAACTTAAGGAATTCATTGGTACCAACCATCATGCTAGTTTTTTCGGGAAAGAGGCTAAATAATGCTACAAATTTTGGCAAGGGAAAACTGGCATGGGCATTTTGAAAAGGGGTCCCTTGACCTCTGACCTCAAGATATGTGAATGAAAGTGGGTTTTATGGGTACCCACGAGTCTCCCCTTTACAGACATGCCCACTTTATGATAATCACATGCAGTTTTTGCATGCACTATACATTAAATGTGTTATTTTCGCCTATTCTAAAATTATGTTTGAGTATTTCTGCATACTGGGGTTCCTAAACAGTCTTGAATTACATAAATTGGGTTTCACTGTAAAGCTGAGACCTGGTGACCTCTAGGATAATCTCAGCCTCATGAAACTTTACAGCCACAAACCAGAGACCTAGAGCATTCAGAGGATGGATGGCTTTCCTAGCTAGATTGACAATAAAGGGGTTTCTGAGCAGTTTCCTTAACAGAAGTACTCGCCATCCAATCGCCGAGAAATACAACTCTTGCAGAAATCTCCAAATGTCAAACGTTTTTGATACCAAATCACTATGGTGTTCCTCAAGGTCTTGGTGTCTCAATGTGGTATTTTGGAGGGATTATTGATAATTTGTATAAATTCTTGAGTGGTAAAAATGGTTAAATTTAGCACAAAATCTGTGTAACAAATGGTATCAACCCAACAACTTATGAGACATAATAGAGCATTTGAATGGCCATCATATACTTCTATCAAAATGTTCTCAGCCCTTATACACATTCACAATTTCACATGTTTGTTTCTGATTTAGGACTAGAACGACTTGACACAGTGCTGATATATATAAATATAATACAACGTATCCTCATACATAGGTTCATATGATATTTTACTAAAAGTTTTTCCTCATTATTTGTGTATTTTCCTACGAATGTCAATTTACGTTCGTTAAATGCAGTCTTTTCAAAATAAACTTCTGTCTTCACAAGAAAGAACTTGTTTAGGTTTAGGAAAAGATCGTGGAAGTGGCGCGACTTAAGTGTGGGAGTTACATGACTCACACGGGATATGAATGGAGGTCTCCTTGGCAATGTTTTTGGAACCACCCATCCACCCTGATCCTCCCTATGTGGGCTTTGTCACTCTTTATACTTCCTGGTTCACTATTACGTGGATTACATACAAATTGATTTTGTGGGTTATATAGGCCGATGAATTACACTGCATTACTTTTCGTAGATGTAGCTACGAACAGTGTATGAGAACAACCTCTATAATGATATGTACTAATCTGAAATGGGACATTCTGCATAATGAGTACTTTTTGTACTTAGAGGATATTTTTGATGCTAATACTTTTGTACTTTTACTTCAGTAAAATAGTGAATGCAGGACTTAAACTGTGGTATTGCTACTTTTTTGGGGGGTAAAGTTATGTTTCTCACAGTGCAAGAGGAACCAAATTGAGGTCAGTCAGTCAAGGGACGTTCGATCACCAGGAGTACTACTGAACTACTACTCATCTTGCAGTACATAATGATATGAATGAATAAGGAAAGAGTCAGTGTGTCGAGCACTGGCACTGAAATCCTTCCTACTGTGTCTGAACTTGTTGTGACTAACAGATTTGTGTTCTTCCTCCACCCCTGAGCCCATAAAAGGACCGAGAGCTCATTCTTGAACTTTAAGAAATCTTGCATAAGACCGTTGATCACACTGTTAGGATTTATCTCTCGAGGAGTTGGCAGCAAGCGACTGGACCTCTTTTTCTCTCTCTCTCTCTCTCTCTCTCGAATGTGGTGTAACTGAGCCTTTTTCCGGATGATGACTTATCGTTCCATGTGTTGTCAGCGAGAGATGGAACACAAAACATCCTGTTTTCACTGCAAAGAAAGACTGACATATGAACATAAGAGTGAATCATAATCACTGTAAATGTAGCCAACTGTAAAAGTATCTCTCACTCCTCCTCTCAGACAATATGATTATGGCTCTAATATTCACGATGGATTGATGCTTCTTGTCATCTTCTCTAAACACACGAGAGGAGCTTCCTAAGCTTACTTTTGCTGCTGTATGTATATATTTTTTTGTTTTAAAACAGCTGAAGTGAACTGTGATATCCAGCTGTGATGTCATCTAGAGGGATGATCAGGTGGAGTGACTTGGCTCTGGATGCTCTGTAGGTATAACCGGATACTCCACTGTTGGCAGAGCATTATGTTCCAGAGTACTATTCAAATAATCAAAAAGAGAAGTAGCAAATCTTGACATTTGAAAAGCTGGAACCATGAAATGTTTTTGCATGAAAAATGACTTCAATAATTATAGTTGCCGATAAATTTTAGTTGTAATCGTTTCTGTTGTACTTCAACATTTTCATGTTTTGTGTGCAAAAATCATAACATGCAAAGTAACTAAAGCTGTCGGATAAATGTAGTGGAGAAAAAAGGAATTGTTTTTTGCCTCTGTGAAGTATAAAGTGGTATGAACAGAGTACAAGTACCTCAAATTTGCATTTAAGTAGAGTGCTTGAGTAAGTTACTAACTTTTGTAGCTTTGTTATATCTATCATATTAGTGGTAGATAATGATGCTGGTTATGTAATAAAAGGCCAACATCTGCCTGCCGTTTTCAGTCTGTTTTTGATCTAACCTTAACAAGGAGATCACAGCACAGGTCTGCAGTACTTTAGTGATATTAATGCTATAGTGTTGGATGATCACGTACAAACACTACAACATACAGAACAATAGAGAGAGAGAGATTTTATTTATAAATAAACAGCTAAAGAGAAAACTTGTGTGCATGTGGTGGTTTTCCTGCCAGTGTGAGATGGAGAAGGGAAGAGTAGGCGGGCAGCTGAATACACAGCATATCTGAGTATAGTGTGTGTGTGTGTGTGTGTGTGTGTGTGTGTGTGTGTGTGTGTGTGTGTGTGTGTGTGTGTGTGTGTGTGTGTGTGTGTTGCTGAGAGCAGCGATGAAGTGCATTTAACAGGCTAAGGGGGGATCAGGATCCCCAACGCCCTGCAGCCATGAGAGTGAGTCAGCCCGCTCTACAGGCCTGTTAGTATTCCTGATCATTTAGTTAAGAGATTACACAATATGATAATATACAGTATAATAAATACTAACAAACAGGGCAGATATATACACACACAATATACATTATTGCACTCTTAAAACATTATAGCACGATGCTATCCATGTCCATATTTTGACATACCCATACACGTAAACACGTTACTCCTCATTTTTCGTGCGTTCTCCTACGAATGTCCAGCAGCACATTTCAGTTTACGCTCGTACAGTCTTTTCAAAATAAACTTCTGTCTTCACAGGAAACAACTCGGGTAGGTTTAGGCAACAAAACTTGGTTAGGTTTAGGAAAAGATTGTGATCTGGGTTAAAATAAGTACGGACGCGACAAATAAATCAATGTATGACTTCTGGTTTCACACAGGGCATGGAAAGCTTTTTTAAAAAATTTTTATCCATTTTATTTATTACACACCGTTTGGTACTTTTTATACTTCAGGTTCACGATTACATGGACTAAATTGATTTTGTGGAATATATGAGTGTTTCTGCTTTGGGCATTTTTAAGTCCCAGCAATGAAATTATGGATTCATTTTAAAATTTGCAGTGCGATGCTTGATAAATATGTACACTCTGTTAGTACCTATCTTGACATAAAAATAATTACTAAATAATGTGATCTAATCAAATTTATGAAGCATTTTATGGGTCCAAACACCACTTTTCTTCATGTCCCACAACTGTGGTCTCATTGTTATTGTTAATTGATCTCATACTACACTGATGTGTCATGCAGGCTGCTGGTCTTGTGGGGACATGCTGTACTATTTAAGCATGTTACCCAGCATGCTCTCTTCTCTTTAAGTGTTTTGTCCTCTTTGACTCTCAGTATCTTTTTCTCTCTTCATTTACATTTACATTACATTTTAATTGACAGTGATTTACACTGAGTGAACAGGTGGACGGTTCAGCGTCATGCTCAAGGACACTTTGACAGAGTGCATGAACTTTAAGACGCAGGCTTCTGTTAATCATCAGGATACAGAGGGATGCAATTTAGTTTATTTCAGTTTAAATAAGAATTATTGAAAGAAGTTTTCATTCTAATTAGCTTCCAACCAAGATTAAGTTTTTTTTAACTGGCACAAACGTGGATTTTATAGCTCCAAGTATGAACCCTTTTACATTTACACAACTTTTATTGCCAGTTGATAGTTCCTATGACATTTTTTTTAGTTGTTGGTGGAGGAAAAAAGTGAAATATAAAGCTGAATGCCCACAGCTTGTAACTCGGTTTAATGTTTGGAACTAGTGTAAAAACGCTGTAAATGATATATAAGTCTCGGGTTTTGCCACGAGGCAAATAAAAACACTGCATTAGAAAAATAATCTTGTGGGAACAACGTAATTAAAGTGTTTGACTAAATTCAAATCCACAGAACACATTTCCTGACATTTCCCAACCAACACTGCTGCCATAGGTTTGCACTTTTGCAGTTATTTACTCTGGATCTGAAATTATTAGTTGATTAACTGATTAGTCGATCAGCAAAACATGAATCGTTTAAAACATTTTCCAAGGAAAAATACCCCCAAAAAAAATATTTTCTTCGTTTTATATGATAGTAAATTCAATATATTTAGGTGTTGGACTGTTGATGGGGCAAAACAAGCAATTTGGAGATGTCATCTCAAACACTGGTCTCATAATTGACCAAATGACTAATCTATTGATTGATAAATAATTGGAAAATAAATTGATGACAAAATAGTAATGTAGTTGTTTCCCTAATTTACTGTTTTTTGAACAGTTTGTTTAAAATGTCCTCTTCATCATTAGTCCATATAAGTGTATAAATTGTTTTTGTTTCAAGGACACAGTATGGAAAAACCAGTAAGTTATATGACAATAATCCCATATAAATAACTGCTGTACTCCTGCAGCTCTCTCTATCATCCCTCACAGTAATCGTTATAATCTAGTGAAACAGCTGCATCGACTGCCGTTGATTTGTGATCTTTTATAGTCGCCAGTAAATGTACCCTCCACCTCCCCCTTTAGATCCGTCCTCAAGTGTTCCCACTGTTATTAACGGCGTTTGGGAATCCAGTTGATTCAAATAAGAGTGTTTCACAAGATCAATGTGCAGCTGTTTTAAGAGGGAATTTATGACGCCCAGGGAGCGTCCCCGCCGTGCTCACTGTGCAGATTTTGCGCTGATATCTGCTCACTTCCAGGGAACGTGATGTAAATCATAGGAAAAGGCCGGCAGCGGGGGTCAAATCATTTAAGGTTTCATCACAGCGAATGAGCATCAGCCACAACTTCATCATCACCAGTGCAGAGAGGCGAACAATCCACCTCAGTGTTGCTGCCAGTTTATTAAACCCAGCTGAATTGAGTGTGATGTTTTCCAGGTTGTGGATATAAACCTGAGGTGAGAAAGTTTCTCCTGCTCAGATGCAAGGAGCATTACATCACCCTTGTTTCTATGCAACACTAAAACGCTTTACAACAGCTACCTGATTAGCTTCAGCTAACCTAAAGTGATAAAGGGTATAAAGTTATAAACATACAAACATATTGATTGTGTCTCTTTTTGGTCAGTTAGTGTCTCTCTGTGGTTGCTTTGTGTATCTTTGTAGTCATTCTGTGTCTCTTTTGTAGTCATCATGTGTGTCTTTGTAGTTGATTTGTGTCTCTATGTGGTCGTTTTCAGTCTCTTTGTAGTTGCTTTGTGTGTCTTTGTATTTGATTTGTGTCTCTTTGTGGTCGTTTTCAGTCTCTTTGTAGTTGCTTTGTGTCTCTTTGTGGGCATTCTTTGTATCTGTGTAGTTGTTTTGTGTCTCTTTGTAGTCATTCTGTGTGTCTTTGTAGTTGATTTGTGTCTCTTTGTGGTCATCTTGAGTCTCTTTGTAGTTGCTTTGTGTTTCTTTGTAGTTGCTTTGTGTCTCTTTGTTTTTGCTCTGTGTCTCGTTGTGGTCATATTCCCCCTTTTCATAGTTGTTGCGGGTCTCTTTGCAGCTGTTTTGCATCTCTTTGTAGTTGTTTTGGTCTCTTTGTAGTATTTTTGTGTCTCTTTGCAGTCATTTTATGTGTCTTTGTGGTCATTTTGAGTCTCTTCCTGGTTGGTACCTGTCTCTTTGAGTGACATTTTGTAGGTGAAGGCCAGAAGGTGCCCCTGACACTTTGGGCCCCTGGGCCTGTGCCTGGTAGGCCCGTTCAGTAATCCATCCATGGAACGGTTTGTTCAGAGAGCTGATCTTGAAATACACTTACAACCTTCTGAGAGTTTTTCCGTGCATGCTACATCCTGAACCGAGGATGTATGTAACATTTATTTATTAATAACGTCTCCTGTAGTCAGTGTCCTTATGTGCTCTCGCTGTTCCACCTCACAGCAAACAAACTCACATCTCCACATCTAATTTGTTGGGGCTGTGGCTGAATTGTTTCCAATAGAGTTAGAGCAGCACAGTGCACAACTCAGACTACAGAATACGTCAGATGCTTGGTTTTGAATTGAATTTCATGAGGTGGTCGACACTGAAAATGTGTAGCTCCAGAGTGAAAGTTGAGGTGTTTATCTAGAGCTGCGTTAGCATAGACCTGACGTTAACATGGATTATAGAAACATTCTAATGGGGGTTAATGTTGCAGCTATGAGCCCCAACATCCCCTGTTTGTTGCATATAGAGCTAAAACAATTAGTCAATTAATAAAAGAAAAGTAATCTCTCAAGAAAAAAAGAACTATCCTGATAATCGTTTAAGTCATTTTTTAAGCAAATACGCCACAAATTTAAAGGTTGGGGCTCCTCAAATGTGAATATTTTCTCATTTTCTTTGTCTTCTGTGATTGTAAAGTGAAGATCTTTGGATTTTAAACCATCAATCGAACAAAATAAGCAATTTAAATACTTAAAATTGAGGTTTGGGAAATTGTAAGGGGCATTTTGTACAATTTTCTTACACGTTCTCAATTTACTGATTAATGTAGAAAATTGGCAGATTAATCGATAGTGAAAATAATAGTTGCAGCCCTACATGCAGCTGCATGTCATCCCCCATCTCTCTCTCTCACCTCTTCACTGTCCTCTATATATTAAAATGAACAAATGACTAACAAATGGCTTAAAGACGGGTGTAAATGGTGTCTGTTAGCATGTTGCTGTGGACTCTGTTGCATGAAGCTTTTGAGTGCTGGTCCAGTAATTCAGGTCTGAGGGATTAAGGTGGTTTGTTAGAGTGTGGCGCTGTGCTGCAGGCAGGACTCGGCTCAGTCCTGCGGAGAGGACGCTTTAGGTCCTACCGCGGCATGGCGAGTCTACCTGATGGTTAGTTTAGCTCTGTCTCACTGTTCTGCCTCCTGCCCAGTCAAATACAGACTTTACAAAGCATTACTTCTCTTCTTCCAAGTGCTTTTTAGAGGCCCCAAGTTGCTACTGACTGCCCTCTCTCTTTGTCTTTCTCTGGCCCCTAAAGGCCCCTTTACACTTTCAGATTTTGGGCTGTCTGAGATGAAAGTTGACAGTCGTGAAAGAAATGTGGTCAAATATTTCAAAGCGGTGGCCGTAGATCGCTCTATGAGACAGGTTCACCGACGGCTTGTGTCAAAATTCATTCACCAAATTCTCACAACGTGGCTGCTGCTGCAACCCACGTCTACAAACAGTGGTGCGTATGGGTAGTTGCGATGGGCCCTAGTGCATGCTAGTCACCAAGGAGATGTCACGGCCTCATATATCATGATGTTACAACAAATGCACAGTAAAATCTGGTCTGCCCTTGCAGATCATAGAACATGATTGATTTGTTTCATCGAGACATCCGCAGGGAGGGTGTCAATAGTAGCCTATTGTATTAGAGAGAATTACAATTCTGCAATTATTGAAAAGATCTTTAATTAAAGACCATAAAAAATGCTTATTTGAAACTGTTCATATTGTATATCAGCCGCCATCCATTCGACGCACACAACACGTTCTGCCAGGCCGAGCGCACACAAAGAGCACCTGAGCACCATTCCTGAGCGCCTCCGTCTTTGTGTGTTTAGATGTTGTCACGGTACACAAGACTTCTGTAGCAAAGTTTGACTTTTGGGTTTGGAACGGCTGACATGAAAATCTGACGATGCGATGACACAACAACAGACAGTAGCAGGACAACAGATTCGTTGTTTTAATTGACGTCTCTGTGGTCACATTATAATTTGTGATTTGGGCTGACATCACTCAGTGAGTCAGTGTGGACTAGTTCATTTTCATTCCGACGCTGAATTTTCATGGTTTTTACACCAGGTTTGTCAGATAGGAAGCAGCACTGACCGGTATTGGTCAGCGTTGCTTTTAACAAACATTTTAGCATGGAGAAGTTTAACTCCGTTTGCCATTTCTCAGTGTTTACAAGCTCTTACTCACTTTCCTCTCGTTGGTTGTCTTTCTCTTGACTGAGTCGGGCAATTTTCTTAAACTGGAGTCAATTCCTTTTTGACTCATTTTACTTCGCCTGCAGCCAAAACTGCATCCATCATGCTGCATTCGCATTGTTGTACAGACGGAGTGTGTTTGTGCTGCCAATAAATGTGGTTTCTCAGTCGATTTGGACAGAGCCATACTCCAAGGATGGAATAGCCAAATAAGCACTAAAGCAGGTGATTTAACTGGAAAGTTCGTCCTTTCTGGTCCTTTCTGGTTGAGCTGGTTGATGTCAAACAGCTGATTTTAAATGAACTTGTTTCTAAAGACTCAGGAGCACAAATAGATGCAAACCAGTTTCCTCCCGCGGAGCTGATTACATGATTGTGATGGGCGTAGGTGAGGTGTTGCTTTTGCAGTGGCTGTTATTAGCATGAGCTGTTTGCTTGGCCTGCGTTCTGGGAATGCCTCTCTCTGTGGGTGCTACTGCTGCTGAGGGACTCTTCTGAGAAACTGGACAGCTCTCGGACTGTCTGACCAGAAGGCTGTGACGCACTCTGCTGTGACACCGCTGACTCACTGGTTCCCTGTTCCT
>CAKALG010018724.1:0-11103 GCA_916700815.1 Helicolenus hilgendorfi | reverse complement strand
TACATTATTTTTTAAATTATTTTTATTTTATTTATTTATTTTCCCTTCTGGTTAGGTTAAGTAGTTTCTATGTAAATAAACTATGGATCCCATATCCTATAGAAAAACTGTGGGACCAAGGGACCACATGAATTTACCTCATTAATCCACTGAGGGACAATCTGAATTCAGGACTTTTACTATGCCTAATGGAGTAGCCTATAACGTAGCAGATAAATGGAAACACTCAAGTAAAGTACACTCACTTCAAAATTGTAAAGTATTTTGAGTAAATGTACATTACACACCACTGTATGAAGAAATATGCATATAGGCTACACTACAGCATGAAGTTTACAATCATCCGATTTTTTCTGGTAGCACTTGAATGCAGCAGCATTGCTGGTGACCTCAACGGGTCCGTTTCCGTGCGACAGGTTTCACTACCGACACTGGACCGGAGGACAGGTGTCCGTCCAAATCTCCACACTAATGACCGGGACCCACCACCGGGAGAGTATTACTTTAAAGTGGATTTAAACCCACCATGACAAACGGGAGGAGGAGTTCACCGCCCCCCAACAACAACAACAACATCAACAACAACAACAGATAACTCCTGATTATGTGCTGCTGTCCTGCGACTGTCCGGTGGTTCCTTACGAGGAGGGCGTCGACGTTTTACCGTGTTTTTACACCGTCTGCTGCCATTTTCTGATCGGAAACAGCAGCAGCAGCGACGTCCCAAGGAGGGGCATCATCATCCATCCCCCTGCTGCTGTTTATATTACAGAGAGAGACACTAAAGCAGGGAGTCGAGTCAGAGACACACAAGAGGAAACATGTTCGAGACCAGAGGAATCCCCTTTGTCCTGCTCGACGTAGCCTGTCTCGTTCTAGGTATGTATTTATGTTTGTTTCTGTTGTTATAAAGCCGATTTGTGTTCGTATATAATCTGTCATCACGTGAAAGGGAGTGGTGAATGTGTTATTTAACCTCTAAATGCACCATTAATCAAATAATATGTGTACAATATCTGTATTTAAAGTTGCTTTCCCTCCCCCAGTACAATGAAGAGTTCCACGTTTCCATTGTATGCAAATTAGTGCAACGTCTCTTTCGTGGTTTCAGATGCTCACATGGTTTAATATAATAATGATGCTGTGGCAATAATATGTGTTAATCAGGGCTGTCATTAATTGCATACTTGTCCATAGTTAATAGCAAATTATTCTTTTTTTTCATTTTTCTCTTCATGTATTTGGTTATTTGGTTTATTTTAGTTTAATAAATAATTAAATTAGTGAAAAAAAAGCAGCACATAGAAAATAATAATTAGTAATTAAATAAATACCATTAAATAGATATAAAAATGTATTTATTATTTTACTTAGGCATTTACGTAAACATACTTAATAAGATACAAATATGAAGTGAACTTCAACTTTTCCCACTTTTTACGAAGAAATTATAGAACACACACAGATAGAACATTGGGTGCTTTTCATGTGAAATAAGATAAAATAAATCATAATAATACAAAAAAATTACATTTAGAAAAAAAGAAAAATTAAAGAAAAGAAGGGCGTTAATGTCTGTATATTATTTATTACAACTTTATAAGTGCCTCGTGCAGTGAGAAGCAGTATGATTGTAAAAACCCAGTTGGTTTATTTGTTCACTTTAAAGATTTGTCAAGTATTTAATACTCTTATCAACATGGAAGTGGACAAGCTTGCTTTATGCAAATGTCTGTATATATTTATTATTGGAAATCAATTATAGATAAGACAAGATAAGATATTCCTTTATTAGTCCTGCAGTGGGGAAATTTGCAGTGTACAGCAGCAAAGGGGATAGTGCAAAAAACAAGATGAATCAGTTAACACTAAGTGTAACAAAATATGAACCATTTAAATAGAAGGAAGTATAAAAACAGGAGCATTATATACAGTATTGACAATAAACAGACTATTAACAAAATTGCACACGTGGAAACTGATATTGCACAGTGAGAATGAATGAATGAATGAAATTCCACCTGAAAATATCAACAAAATGTACCACTAATGAAATATGTGTCATATATGTACAATATCTTTATAAGGGTATTTAAAGTTGCTTTCCCTCCCACCAGTACAATGAAGAGTTCCACGTTTCCATTGTATGCAAATTAGTGCAACGTCTCTTTAGTGGTATCAGATGCTCACATGGTTTAATATAATAATGATGCTGTTTTCTTGAGTGTGACAATATGTATTAATCAGGGCTGTCATTAATTGCATGATTGTCCATAGTTAATAGCAAATTAATGGCACATTTTTTCACACTGTAGTGTTTGAACACAATTAAAATGCCTTTATTTTACATGGCAATAATTGGGTCACTGTGACCCTGATGAAGACCTATGTTGGTCGCAACACGTTGGTCATTTGAAACAACAAAACAAACAAGAATTTTCTTAATTTTTCTCAGTCTTAAAGTCTTTATATCTGAATATATGAATCATTATTTACTGTAAGTGCTCAGGGCTGTACGGTTTCAGGTTTGCAGTGTAGGCACAGACTTGTGTCTCTGGGGCTTAAATGCTTTTAAAAACTGATCATGATTGATGATACATGACTCATAAAGTTACAGTAAAGCTTCCCTTGCACAGTCACAGTATATGTTAGAATTATTTGCTTGTAGGATGTTTTAAATATCCCCTCCAGACATTGTTATATGAAAATACTCTGACAGACAAATGTGTTTTCAGCAAAATCTATGAATACGCAAATATTGACTTTAAAATGTTGCTCAACTACAAAGTCTACAGCCTTATTTTATGTTGCACAACTTTATAAGTGCCTTGTGCAGTGAGAAGCAGTGTGATTATAAAAACCCAGTGGGCTGTTTGGATGACTGATGCAGAAGCAAACTGGATTATTCTGCTAATGACACAGACTATTAGATTATAACCAAGCATCTGTGGTAATCTGTTTCCAGACTGAGAGGCTGATTCCTACAGGCATGCACCGGTGCATGTGACTAAACATGCACATACATGTAGTAAGCTTGATAAATGTCAGATCTTTTTTTGTTTTGATTCTCTGAAGTGCTGTGAGAGGGTTTTTTTTTTTATTGGTTTGCTTACACAGCTGATTGAATTTGGTTTTTAACACAATTACTGGGTGAGCCAATAAGTCTTCATTTATTTATGTTATAATATCCACATTTTTCTTTCTGTCAGTGTTTGTCTTGGGAAGTTAGCTGCTATGAGCACAAGTTAAAGTGTAACATGGCTGCAGTTATAATGTGACTTGGGGAGGGTCCGGCTATCTACATTTCCAGCTGTTGTAACTGATCAACTTAGGATGGCACAGCTGACGGTGTCAACAGCTGCAGAAATGGCAGACAGAACAGAAATACCAGACTGAATTAAAAAGTAGTTTATAGGTAGTTTGTGTGTCTTTATGCGTATTCTGTGGATGTGGCTTGTTAATGTGCATTACAGCTCATTTTCTGCTTGAATAGACCAACGACTGTGTCTCTTCTCTACTATACAATGGGCTAAACGGGCCAAACACCCAGAGAGATGACAGCAGCATTACATTCAGACTTTGAACTGTCAAAACTAATTAACATAACCTGTTATCTTTATGGTATTTTTATCTATAGGGAGTGCTTAGCTTAAGTCCACACACCAATGTGAGTCGGTGCTCCAACAAAACAAGCTTCTCAGTGCTCCCTGCTGAAAAACTGTCCTAAGATAACCTCATTTTTTAAAGTTTATTATAATAAAAAAGAAATATAACATCTGTCTGAGCGCAGTAATGAATGATTTTCTGTGGCTCAGCATTTTCTTATTGTGAACAAATCTCATGAAAAAGACCCAAACGAACAATGAATTAATCCTACCAGCACGTCCTGTCTCTAGAGCCGGATGTAGCTGTTTTTTTTTATGTGCCCTTGTTGTCCAAAAACAATAAAAACCACATCAGTGAGCACTGGATGAAATGTTCCTTCCATTACAATAGACTTGGAGGAGTCGTTCCCACATGCACATCATGTCATTGCTCTGTAAATACGCATTACAGCACCAAATTCATGGCAGAAAATAGTGCCAAATAAATGCACCATTGACTGCTATTTGAATAACGTTTGCCAAAAACTACAATGCCCTGCAGTTTAAGGAAATTATTTAAAATGAAAGTATATATTTGTGATCTGTTTTTAAAGATGTATGTCTTCAGTAAGAACAAATGGGTTTAAGGCTGTAACTTTATTGTGCTGAGTTTGGTCCTTTCATTGGATTTGATGACAATAAGAAAACATGGAATAAAGATGTACCCTTAACTGGGCTGCTCAGAAAGGTTGGGGTCTTTCATCTCTGCCACAGAGATTTAATCTGACAGTTTATTGTGATGCCAAACAGCGTCCGCCAACATCAGAAATTCAAGACCTCAACTTTGTTTTGGCAACTTTTCTTGCATTTTTCTTCCCCTCTTCCAGTGGTAACGTTTCCTGATCTCTCCGTCCACAGGAGGTCTGCCTCTGGCGGCCTTTAACCTGGGTAAGATCCGCCCTTACCAGAGGGGCTTTTTCTGTAACGACGAAAGCATCAAGTACCCTTTCCACCACAGCACAATCACCTCCACAGTGCTCTACACTGTGGGGTTCGCCCTGCCCATTAGCTGCGTAAGTAGGTGACACTCAGTGACCTGTCTCATGGCAAATAGGGTGACTTGTCAATCACAGCAGGTGTAACCAAATAACTGTAATGCTCTCCAAGGTGTACCAGGGCCTCGACTCTGGTTTACTGGCATGGAAAAGCAGCCATTGTTATTATTATCAACTCTACTTGTGCTGTGAAAACAACTCAACATGTCTGCTGTGAGAAAGGTCTGATGGGACTGATAGACTAGTGCATAATGTAGGATGTATTGAGAATAGCTAGCTGATTTAGTAGCTGTTAACCATAGCACAGCTACCGGATATTGAAACCAGATATGCACAGTATGTTTTATTTAGTTCTGCTACTGATTCTGATGTCAGTGTGAGGCTTTTGACATTAATGAAGGTCATCGGCTATTACGCCGAATTCACACCAGAGCAGCGGCGAAGTGCAGCTCGCTGCAATAATGACATTTTTTCGGCATGTTTGTGTGTTTTAGGCGGGAAGAAATTCTTTGTAACACAGGTCAACATGTCACAGAAATCACAGGATCTGTTTACTGACTGGCTGCAGGAATTGTGACTGCACTTCGCCGCTAAAAGTTCAACCTTTTCCAACTTTTTGTTTGGCTTTTAGAATCAAACGGCCGTAGTTCGCAGTTAGTTTAGCACTTTGCCGCTGCTCTGGTGTGAATTCAGCATTACAGTTGTGTATCAAGCTAAAGGCAAAGGAGGATGTCCACTTAAAAAAACAATTAATACAAAATAAAATCAGTAAATGTTAAATCATGTTGCATCCACACATACACAAAATAAACTGTCTAGTTTATATCTTTTAAATCTCAGCTGCTCCTGCAGGAGTTATAAATGTTTCTGTTTATTAATGATCCTATAGGTCTATAATTACATTTGGATCTGCCAAACTTCTATTGATTAATTTAGCTGTGGCTATAGTGAGTTAGCAGTGTACTTCAAAACATATAATAAAACATGGATAACATGAAGTGAGGCCAGGCATTTTGTTTTTTGCTTTTAATTGAATCATTTTGTTTTTAACGGTCAACTTTCTATCGCTGGTGTGAATTAGTGCGACAGACGTGCGGGCGGCGCGCTGCGTCCCTCTGTTGCTTAAAATAGCTGGAATGCTCTTCTGGAAGAGAGCGATTTGTTTTTGGAGAAAGACAGTCGCAGAAAGTGCTGCGGGTGTGTGGTGTGCTTCTGTTGTCGCTTTGTGCTATTTGGGATTTATCTCTTCCATCTCTTGTCTGTGGTGTTTTATGTATCATGAGAAATCACAACTTGCTCACTTTATCGTTCACTAACTGCCAAAGGAAGATGTGGGAGAATATGTGGGAAGTTAGAGCTGGAGAGTTTTAGGAAGAGGTTAAGTGTTGGTTAGAGACAAAGCAGAAACATCAAGCGTTACTTTGTCAGAGAGGAAGTGACTGAGGAAGTGTGTAGCGTACGATTGTTTCGGTCACGTATAGGGTTGCGGTCCGTTAGACCAATGGTTCCTCTCACTTTCTGTACGGCTCAATAATCCTCTGAGAAATGTAACTTTTGTGCTCTTGTTGTCTCTTATTAACATTCATTCCTTATCAGCATTTAACTGTCTTGTTGTCGTGCCAACACTATAACAACTAATCTGCACACTGATGCTTCTGAAAGTTGGCGAGGACGCCGCCGCCTTCGGGGGATGCAACGTTTCGTGTGACCCTCTCACATGGCTGCTGTCTCCTGCTTTTTCACAGGCACACAGTGTTGCATCATGGGTAGGGCTCCAAGGCCTGGTGACATGTTCTTGTAACCTGTATTTTGTTCCTTTTGTTTTTTCTCTCATTGCTTCTCTGCTAGCTGGATTCCCATTTATAATACTCACTGCGCGGCACAGTCCTTTCCGCCGGGGCTTTTTCTGTAATGACGATTCAATCAAGTACCCTCTTAAAGAAGACACCATTTCCTATCAGTTGTTAGGAGGTGTCATGATTCCCGTCACAATACTCACTGTAAGTGCATCCGTTTTGTTTACTGCTAACGGTGTCTTCTCTTTTATGTAATGCTTACCTTTATCCACTTCTACACTCTTAACTTATCCTTTTTCTCTTAATCCAAGATTGCTGCTAAATACATTATTCTGTAATAATGTATGTGTGTGTATTTAATTGCTTGCATGAGCCACCACTACCATTAACCATAAGTTCATTTCCTAACTGCATGTTGTTGAAAATGTTTTTCCAAACTTTTCCAACATTTGAAGATGAAACAGAAAGGTGACCACGAGGCGGACCTTTTATTTTGAAACTCACCAGCCTTTAAATAATTCCACAGCCGCTGCGACAGAGACAGTAAATTTGACAGATGTGAAACTCCTCACAAGCAGCGCAGTGGTGACCTCGGTCAGCTGATGCTGAAAGGAATTGAAAAAATGTGACAGCGCTTAAAGAGGCTACAAGAGAGACTCAGTCAGTTCAGTATATACACAGTGAAAATATCCTTTTAAAAGACTCGAAAAGTTTCATTCCATACTGCAGGTTTTTATCTCATTTATGTATTCATATACATATAAAACATCTTTATCTGCAGCTCTTTTAAAAACAGACAATCTTTAGTGACCCATCAACAGGAGTCGTTAGTGCTCTTATTGAACGATTTTAAAGATACAGACAGCACAGCGGTAGCAATAATGGCCCGTCAACAGCTTTTTCAGTTGGACAAATATAAGCCCTCTGGACCTGAATTCTGTTGGCAGCGTTGCGAAGCACATTCACGTGCACTTGAGCCACGACAAGAATTCATGAGTCATTATTCTGAACACCTACGTACAAGCTCAAAAATGCTTTAATAGATCAAACGAAACATTTATTATTTTGAGTGGACATCCTCCTGTGGCCAATGATATTTCTAACATTATGTATCATCTGTTTGTCAGATGAGCATTCCTACTTAAAGGAATAGTTTGGCATTTTGGGAAATAAGGAGTGGTATTGATCTTCTCATCTAACTTTCGGCAAGATGGCGATTGTGTACTTGTGTCCCAAAAGGTCAAACTATTCCGTTAAATTTGTTTAACATGAAACTCATTATTTTAGACTCAGTTAGTGATGATGAAGTTAGGGAACATGCTCTGATGTTGTTTACATTCAGTTGCATGTTTAATTTTCATTTGGAGTTTTTGTGTTGCCTTACAAGCCTCTAACTTTGTATCCTTTCCTCCCTCGCCCTCCTTCACCTCCCCACCTTACAGATGATCTTTGGCGAGTGCCTTTCAGTTTATCTAAAGCGCATCAAATCCAAGTCCCCTTTCGGCAGCTACGTCTCCTGTATTTACAAAGCCATCGGTACCTTCCTGTTTGGCGCGGCGATGAGCCAGTCTCTCACCGACATAGCCAAGTACTCCATCGGTCGGCTCAGGCCGCACTTCCTGGATGTCTGCAAACCTGATTGGAAACTCATCAACTGCTCATCGGGGGCTTACATTGAAGACTTCACCTGCAATGGAGACGCCAGGTTGTCCAATGAGGGCAGGTATGTCTTGCTTTACCTCAGAACTTTGGTCTTTTATAGCATTTTCGGAAATGGATGGATGAATGAATGTGGAGTTGCAGCAATTAATCACTAAATCACAACTATTTTGATAATGCCCTGATTGTTTTAGTCATTTTCAACACGCTCTCTCTGGTTTTAGCTTTTCAAATGTGAGGATTTGATGCTTTTCTTTGTCATATATGATAGTACATTTAATATAAAACAGGCTGTGAGAAATTTTAACAGCATTTTTCACTTTTTTCTGACATTTTATAAACAAAGCAATGGACTCATTAATCAAGAAAATCAGATTAATTGATATAATAATCATTAGTTGCAGCCCTAGATTAACGCTTGCTGTTGAAATTAGCCCCTCATTTAAACGTGTGGCACTCTGGGGGTTTTTGTTTTGTTGCTCAACAGATTAACAAAAAACTTCTGTGCTCTCCATTGTGTTGTAACGTGCTCGTGGTGCGAGTACAAAGAGCAAAGGTTAAATGTGCCACTGAACAACCTATAAATACTTAATGTGATTAATAAAGGGCGATAGCAGAGAGCTATTGTGGCATGCCGCTGGTGAAGTTGTGCAACGTTTTCACAGTTTCTGGGCATTAGCTGCACACGGATGATGTAAGAGCTTTTTAGCGAGATGCATTTGCAGCACACGAGTCCAAAAGAACAGAGTAATATCACAGGAATGTAAAGCTTGTTTTGATTTACGGTCCGTGTCCCTTATCAGCTCAGAGCAGAGGGAAGTATAGTGGGAGGAGAGGATATCCACTTCTCATTCTGGTGGAGGCACGAGCACCGAGACCAGCTGTAATTATAGAAGCCGAGGCCTAAATAGTGACATCAGCTGTGCAGATTTTATCGGCCGTGAGGAACTTTCTGTTCTATTCAGATCTACTTTACTTAAAGGCAGCGTAGGTTATTCAGCTTATAGGTCAGTGTATGTTTCCTGCATCTTTCTTGAACAGACTCCCTGAGCCGAGTGGAAATGTGCCCACCCCACCCCTCCGTCCTCTGGGTTATCTGTTGAGCATTTACCAGGGTGTGGTGCACCATATTTCCTGGAGCCTCATCGCTACTCTGCAGTCTTGTTTATTTTAATATAGCATAATGAGGCAAACGTTTATCAGCGGGCCAAAAGAAGCAGCCCAGTGAATCGAGGCAGACATCCGGGGCTTTTAAGATTAATGTCGGGACATATTATATTTCAAGCTCCTATGTGTATGTGTGTGTGTGCGTGTGGGGGGGCCTGCTATTCACTAATAGAGATAATAATAAGTAGCAGCAGGAGAGGACAGAGCAGGTCGGGGTAGCGTGCTCAGGATCATCTTACTGTAATATGATTCCTCCTTGGCTTAGTTTAACCTCCCTAGGAGAGAAAAGGCCGACTGTCAGAGCTGTGTGTTTGTTTATATTTAAGAGGTACAGTCGCCCTACCGTACAGTAGGTACTCAAAGGTTGAGAGTGTGGAACACACATTTTTCATCCCAATACTATTAACTAAGGGATAGTGATAGGGTCCTTGTTGTGAAATAAACCCTAAGCCCTCGCACTGTGTGACCAACCTGGTGCAGGAGGTCGGCATCATTATTTAATTTGGTCTATTTGATCAGCCTGGATCGTCCACTAACACTAACACTAACACTGTTGGTGCTGAAACGATTAGTTAATGAATTGATTAACTTAAATGACTTAAATATTTGAAAAATCAGCCACAAATTCCAAACAAAACACTGATTTCAGCTTCTTAAAGATTTGAGGATTTTCTGCTTTACTTTATTGATTTTTATATCTTACATTAACAAAGCAAGCCATCTGAAAAACATTGCTTTGGGATGGACATTGTTTGCCATTATCTGAAATTTTACAGACTAATCTGGCTATTCTGACCCACAATCCTCTGTGCAGCGGATATTTGAACAGAAGGGTCAAAGGTCAAGGTGCAATGTTATGATGAAGTAGTATGTCCCAATTGTATGCATAATGCATGCAACAGTATGTACTTTGTAAGGGCTGCTGCAGTACGTACAAAAGGTATTAAAAACAAAGGTTGGCGATTTGGAACGTAGTTTACTGCGTTCACGATCTTAGTGTAGCGTGTTAGCATGCTAACATCTGCTAACTAGGGCTAGAGACAAACAGCTGAGGCTGATGGGAATGCTGTTAGTTCTGCAAGTACTTTATGCTAAACCAAAGTATTGGACGATATAAAATGTTTGACTAGTATCTAGTTTATGTTGAGATATGCATATTTTACCAGATAACCTGTTGATGAAGTTTAGATAGAAAGTTAAATCATCACCAAAGTTATTACATTTCATCTTTTCAGGACCATAAATCATTGCACCATCCAACAGTTGTTGAGACATAATAGTATTACACTATCTATGTGTGTGTATTCATAGCTGTATACGTGGTCCAGACAACAGTTTCAAAACACTGCACTGTTGTTATTCACAAGAAGTAACTAAGGCAGGTGTGGTGATGGGGGGGCTTCTTTGTAGCTGCTGTTGTCACCACATCCCTCAACATCACTGTCAGGAGTCACCTCTCTAACATACAAGAAAACAAACGTACCAGTCAGTGAACATCAACTCCATCTTAAACCTAAAATAAAGATGTGCCAGGGTGATGTGTGGGTTTGTGTGTCTGTCTGACTAATGATAAATACTAATATGTCTCTTATCATTAGCCATGCTTTTGTCTCTCCGTTGCAGGCTATCCTTCTACTCGGGCCACTCCTCTTTTTCCATGTACTGCATGCTGTTCCTGGCCGTAAGTACATTAACCAGTTACGGTAACACTTTATAATAACCATCATTTATAAATGGTAAATTGGAAGTTAATTAAACTTAGTTAATAGTTATTTTACTGTTAAAAAAAAAACAGCAAAATGATAATTAATGTGTTATCTGGCTTTTTTTTATTCTTTATTT
>CAKALG010018721.1:0-14060 GCA_916700815.1 Helicolenus hilgendorfi | reverse complement strand
TGCAAGCTGTGCTGCTCAGCGCCACGAGAGCACAAATCTGTACTGACCGCCCTGCAGAGTCGACAGAGACGACTTCTTGTACTTAAAAACCCCCTCCAGAGATGTTCCAAGACACATAAAAATCCTCCACTTTAAAGAATATTTCTGTCTGTAAAAAAGATCAATTATTGTTGAAACTATTAAAATTACATCCAGAATCTATAAATAAAAACTATTGTATACTTGAGATCGATCGTCAATCGCTTAAAATATTTAATGGCAATTAATCGAATGATAGTCCATTGTCAAACTAATCACACATTTTTTATCTTTTCAGAATACCTCAAAGGGAGATTTGACAAGTGTTTACTACTCTTATGCTTGCTTTATGCAAATGTATGTATATATTTCTTATTGGAAATCAATTAACAACACAAAACAATGACAAATATTGTCCAGAAACCTTCACAGGTACTGCATTTAGCATAGAACAATATGCGCAAATCATAAACCAAAACTGCATGTGATTATTATAAAGTGGGCATGTCTGTAAAGGGCATTCACATATCTGGAGGTCAGAGGTCAAGGGACCCCTTTGAAAATGGCTATGACAGGTTTAACTCATCAAAATTTAGTGTAAGTTTGGTTTTATTTAGCCTTCTTTGTGACGAGCTAGTACGTCACGGTTGCTACCGATGGTTTTCTAGATCCATATGATGCCAGTATCTTCACTCTAGCTTTAAACTACAACCGCCGAAAGATTGATTGAGATAAAGAAATTAGTGGCGTTAAAAGGAATTTGTGTTAACGCGTTATTATCGTGTAACCTTTGACAGCCCTACTTAAGAAGTTAAACTGCTGGACACATAGTGTATCCTACTTCACTGTAAAGTCCAGTCTCAGTGTTTTTTGGACTGGAGGTACCAAGTTTTCACTTGTATACGTTACCTACTGGAATACGATTGGCTTCCAAACTTGTGATGTCACAAATCCCTGGTTGGATGTACACGTGTTAAACTCAGATTTTCCTCTTTTATGAAAGTAAAAAACAGCCTTATAGTGTCAAACTCTGCACATGCATCATTGTGCAAATGTCAAAAGTCCAAGTAAAGTAACAATATGAAAAGCTAATTTTTTTTGAGAGGGAGGGAGCTTTAAATAAAAGCATTTAATGTTTTCATGCAAACCTTTAGAGATAATTGGAACTGACAGTTTAATTTTATTCTCTTTTTCATTCTCAGTCATCTAATTAAAGTTTTTAAATCTTGTTTTACACAGAAGAAGATATAGAATAAATAGATTATTATATATGTAAACGCCTCCACGCCTGTCAAACACATAACATTTTGTATCTTTTAAGACCAAAAATAACACTTATTAGGATGAATCAGTGCCATCTGTTACCTTTCAATGAGGTTATACTACTCTCTAGTGGTTACCTGGCACTATTGCAGCAATACAGAAGTGTCGGTATAAAATTAACTCAAAGCCTTTATGCATTTTCATACACTTTTCTCTGTTTATTCACCAAATTTAAATATTTTGCGGCCAAGAAAATTATATTTTCACATATATTTGAGCTCTACAGACAACCATGACTGCCCTAAAATATATTTTTCTTACCCATGTAATGAAAATATCATTGATATTGTACAAATAAAGAATTTTTTCTGTGTGTCTCAGTGTTTTCCTTCAGCCGGAGTTGTGCAAACCTTGACGGAAACGAGGCTGCATCCAGCAATCCGGCAGCTTCGCCCATTATCATGTCCTTAATAGCTTGCTCAATGGTGCAGTGTGTTATGTGGGTTCACTGGTCAACCAAGACACACGCCATTAGCCCGAGCAAACGTTGCCTTGCAATGCTACACAAAGCACACCTTATTTGTATCACATTAGCTCTTTGATGTGGCATGTTATATTATATCAACAGCCGCAATTTATCAAACAATTTTGGCACTGATTTGCTTCACTAGCAGCACCCCAAGCAGCAGCGGCAGCAGCACCGCCGTCACCCATCCTCAATTCTTTCCTCTGTTCCTCCACGAGAAGCTGCAGCAGCAGCAAATAAATTAAACATGTGTCATTGAGCATGCTAAATGGCTTGCAACACATAATCATCTAAATAATTATGAGGCTGCCATTAAAGTGAGCTAGATGGATGACACATGAGGCGTTATGGAGAAACTGGAGGTAATGGTGCAAGATTTGATACGGGAGAAAAGGGGAGATGGTGGAAGGGGATAAAAATAAAAAAAATAAAAAAGGAAATGCGGCTTTCTGTGCGATTCCTTCCGTCAGTTTTTCTCGTCTTTGCCGGTAAAAATCCCGGACTCAAAGTGCTGAGGGACAATGGGGTGATTAGCCCAATCAGAAAAAGCAGCGAGGGATTGTGGGTAGGCTGCGGCGCCGCTCACAGCCGTCTTTTTGTCCTCCCACATTTCATTAATCAGCAACCTGAGGCCCCCCGAAATCAGTTCGCCAGATTGGCAGCTCGCTCATTTGTTCCCGTGTGGCAATCAGAGAGGAAAAGAAATCAGTTCACCACCTTTATGCTGTTACCTGACATTATAAACCATCTCTTTGTATTCTCTTTGTTACTTTTCTGTTCCTCCGCTGCTGAAAATATATGTTCCTGACACCAAATGTGACCTCTATTAACCCTCAGACAAGGTTTTATTTTGTGCCTGTTGGTAACAATACTGCCAATTTAATCTGCCAGTTAAAGATAAAAAGAAATAAAACACAAGTAATGCTTATTTTTAATAATCAGCGAGCTTAAATACAGCATATTCCCTGCATTTTAAATCAGCTGTAAAATAGTGTCTGCACATCAAGCATCTCCCAAGTACACTATTTTAATGAGCCTCATGTATCAGTCTAAATGATGCAGCGCGTCACCAGACATGCATGACAGCCACAATGATATTCTGCTCATGGAGGATATTGTTCACGACTCCCCGACCTTCAACACACCATTACCTCTCAATGTCTGTCCAGTGTGTGCTTTACATGATCCCACTTTAATGTAGAGGATATACATAAACTGTAAATAATCTAAACTGCACTTTAAACAAAGAATATGAGACACACAAACACAAATGATCGTGAGGGTTACAGAAATGCTTTATATAGGGCGTAATAATTGTGTCTAATTAGCAGAATAAATGTTTTAGGTAACAGTTGAATTATGTACTACATACTATATTATCATTGAAAGACTAACTGGGTACCTACTAGGACAAATATGAAAGTATAGGGGAAGAAGTAATGAGGTAAAGTAGGGCCAAATGTGTGTTACATGATCCACCAATAAAAACAAGATTTACAAAATGTATATGACGATTTGTGATTAATTCACAAATGCGTTGTCCAAACCACGAACAAATGGCAACTACTTTGAAACAAATACATACAAACTTATTTGAACAGGTGTCAATATTCTACATATATTTACAACTTCATGGTAATTTATCTAGTAACATTTGCTTTTTAAAATCTTCCTGAGCACATGCATAAAAGTCTAAAAAATATATTTTTTGTATTTATTTTAGGGCTGTCAATCGAAAATATAAAATATTTAATTGTGATTAATCGCATGATTGTCTTTAGTTAATCGTGATTAATCTCAAATTAATCATACATTTTTTATCAGTACAAAATGTACCTTAAAGGGAGATTTGTCAAGTATTTAATACTCTTATCAACATGGGAGTGGACAAATATGCTGCTTTATGCAAATGTATGTATATATTTATTATTGGAAATCAATTACCAACACAAAACAATGACAAATATTGTCCAGAAACCCTCACTATGACTTGCCCCAAACTGCATGTGGGCATGTATGTAAAGGGGAGACTCGTGGGTACCCATAGAACCCATTTTCATTCACATATCTTGAGGTCAAAGGTCAAGGGACCCCTTTGAAAATGGTCATGCCAGTTTTTCCTCGCTAAAATTTAGTGTAAGTTTGGAGCGTTATTTAGCCTCCTTTGCGACAAGCTAGTATGACATGGTTGGTGCCGATGGATTCCTTCTAGTTTCATATGATGCCAGTAGGTCTATCTTCTCTCAAGCTTTAAAACTGAGCCCGTTACAACCTCCGAAAGATCGCATAGAAACCGCTGGCCGGAAATTGAAAATTAGGTTAAACAAATGAGTGGCGTTAAAACAAATTAGCGTTATTATTTTAATTTTGACAGACATGATTGTTGGATGTGTGTACACAGGTAACCTGACACATGTGAGTATCATATATGTGTGGAGTTTTCTCTTAAACACACCAGCACTTAAACATGTGTTGTGTTGGTGGAAAACTTGGACATTCAGCTTTTTAAGTCATTCATGTGGAATTGCAACTCGTTTTTAACATGGAGTGTTCCGGTGCTGGGGAACAAAACATTATAGGCTAAGTCTGGGAAGAAGGGTGTTCCTCTATTAAAAATATATGTTTTTAAAATGATAATTAAATACTGCGGAACAGTCATGTAGTTTTGAGTTCTAATGTCGGATCCATCTAACGGTCAAAACTGATGTTAGAGAAGAACCTTGAGCAGGTTTTTTAGTTCCGTCACTTCATGAGATCATTAACAGTAGAGCCGAAAACATGCACTTACACTCCGAAACAAACTTTAGTGTATCATTTATACTATTAACGTGCTTGGATTCTTTAATTGATGAGCAGTTCCACTTTGCAAACTTATGTGCCTGACATTAACTTGCTCCGTGTGGTTCAGCCATGAGGCAGCAGTTCTTCTGCTGGGATGAATAAACATTGAGCTTCCTCCCTTTAGGACACAACATCTGCTAAAAAAACTTGTCCCAACAAAAAAGGGCCAATCTGAGTGACATCCTCCAGCCAATAAACAAACAATCAATGTGAGCCTATATTGCACAAACCTGCTCAAATGGGACCTGATTTCCCCCGGGACACAGCTAGCAACTGAGCAATGCAATAAGGGACGAGGTTTTTGGTGTCAAATTGCAAACAGGAAATGTAATTTGACAGAGATGAGGTCCACCTTAAGGGACAGAACACCGCCGGGATTTGAGACGTTGTCATGAGTGACCTCTGCTGGGAAGGAACGGTTACAATCAGCCTCATAGGTTTCACTAATGCCTGATATTGGATTAGGATGTTGGTATTTCAGTTGGTGATATATTAGATATCAGCTGATTGGTATTGTTCAGTTATTGATATAATGTATAATGGAGCGTCTTCTCTGCTCCGTACTCAGCGGTTGGCAATGTTGGTCGATCAGTTAACTACTTTGGCCCTGACGGAAATATAGTCAACAACTATTGGATGGATTGCCATGAAAATGAAATTAAGCACAGACATTCATGGTCTTCAGAGGATAAAGTCTGTCGACTTTGGTGAACTCCTGACAGCTCTCCATCTCTGTGGTTAAGTCTGTAATATGTCGACAATTATTGGATGGATTGTCAGGAAATTTGGTACATTGGACATTCATGTTCCCCTCAGGATAAACTGTAATAACTTTCGTGATCCACCTGACTTCTCACCAAGTCGAACATTTAAGGGATAATACCTGAGGTGTCCATTATCAGGATTTATAGGACAAGGCCTAACCCCTAGTCTCCGTGAATTCCATTTATTCCTGGTTATGGACACCTCAAAGGGCATTATTCCGCTTATATCCTGGTCACTTGCCAAAGAAAAAAAAAGATATAATTAATTTATATTTTCATGTATTTTGCAACCAAAATCTTTTTTTTGGCTTTATGGCTTATTTTTTTTCATAAGCCATAACTCCCTGGTAACACCTGAGGGTTTGCTAATAACTGGAAAAATCATTACCATACCATAAAGTTCTTATGCAATGGAAACGCTGTTCACTGCTCCAGTAAATAGCATGAACCTTAGCTACGACTCGGCAATAGGAGCTACTGTATCTCTAGTCCGCTCAGCTTTTACAGAACCCTTTGGCTCAGCTACCAGCCAGAAAGCTAAAGCAAGATTCAACGTCAATAACATGACATTATGTATGGTTGAAAAACAGTAAATATAATTTGACAGTATATTTAACAACAAGATTAGCTAGCTATCCAGACATGTCGTTGTCCCCTGAATCAATATCAATAGTTTCACGAAGAAAGCCAAAGGCCGCGCGTATCGTCGGCCGCAGTCTGAAGTAATGAGTTGAATAGCAACTGGGATGTGAGATGATCTCTTATGTGATGCAGAGTATCAGTTAGTTCAGAGGGGCAGTAGAGCCATACAGTGTAACTTACATCAAGCAGCTTGTGTGTAGCACGGCGGAAGACTCTTCCTCTTGCTATTTGATTGACACGTCAATAATATCACACGATTAATTAAATCATTTACTGCTTAATCCTTCCCACCACTGAATGGCTGCAGTGATTGATAGGCTTCTTAAATTCAACAATAACTTTTTTCTGTATGGAAAAAAAAAGTCAATTTTGAAGATGAATATCGGCAGAAAAACATTAGCAATTAGTGTAAAAGTATTATTTTGAATCACATATTGGTTGAGGCTAATGAATTCAAAACTCATTATCTGCCGTCCCACGCTTGACAACACACATTTGCGTAAATACCTTTTATCATTTCGTAAGCGTCGTTTGTGCTCCCTTTACAAATGACATTTATGTTCAATGTGCATTTTTACACCGTCACCAACTGATACAGCAACACTGAATTCAATACGTGCAGTTGCAGTTGAAAACCTTCCATTTGCTGTTATTAATACCCAGTGTCAGGCAGAAAAGAAGTACTCTGCTAGAGTAAGAAACAGTAAAGTGCATCCTACTCACATTCCATCTACAGATACCCCAAGGATTTACACTTCACCTCAGCAATGGCTGCTTAGCAACAACGACGGAGACAAAAAAAGGCTTTCCACTAAACACGGCCGCATAATACAGTACATGTAACAAGTCAAACTCAAGACTTCCGTGCGAGTGTGTAGAAGTGCTCTGCCTTTCATAGAGTCTAGAGGCTCTACCTGCAGGCTTCCACAGCGTGTCAACTCAGATGTCACATTTGCACCCTTTGCTCCTGGTAGTCTCTCAACGCACCATTAAATCTCACCAACACCCGACCCCACAGACATGAACACATTCATTTCCCTTCAACGCGGCTTATTCAACCATTCTCTTCACATTCAGTATCATATCCGTGGCAGGCCTCTAAGGATGAAGCTGACAGAGTGTAACAGGCAGAGACAGAGGCTCGGCCTCCCGTGTGAGCCGGCTCTACACAGGTCTATTTACTGTACAGGAATACCGTGAAAACAACAGAGCTGGCAGTCTGGGCTGTTTACATCTCTGTACATGAGAGATAATACTGGTGTATCTCACACTTCTCTGAAAGGATAGTTCAATTGGAGGCTTAGAAATTCACTTAATGCTGTAATGGATGTTTACAGTGGGCTGGAATCATGTCAACTTGCATGCGAAATGTTGCTTCTGCTGCATATAAATAACAAAGTTGCATTAATTTGTCACATGGATTATGATTTTCCTCAGCATACCACTTGTTCTCAGATGACATACTGTACTGTAGCGGATGACATCATTTAACAGCTTTCATGTTATGTGAAGCAAAAAGCCGAAGGCGGAAAAAAAAAAAATTGTCGAGCGCAGATGAAATAGAAAGTGAAGAGGCTCTACTCGAGTTTCCAGCTGGCAGCGTCATTTCTGAAGTTTCCAGCAAAGCCATCCTCTCAGCAGCCCCATGGAGTGAAACCATATGATTGCTGCGAACGCCGGAGGCGAAGGAGGCTCGCTAATGTAAAGGAAGCAATTCCCTCCCACAGAAGGAGGAGATAAAAAAAAAAACAGAAGCACAAGCAAAGAGTGAAGTTGCATTTGAGGATAATGGAGAACTTTACCAATCTTTTAGCAGATTTTTTATTACAGTATGACAATGCACAAATGTTTGACACATATGAATTAGATTTGGGGATTATACAATGATTATACCATAGAGAAATTACTTCTCGGATACATAATTGGCATTTACAGCATGAAATACTTTGATCTGTGTGTTTGCAACAATCCAACAATCAAATGTCACTGCAGAGCTGAAAGACTCTGATGTGACTCTATGACTGATATCCAGTGATGATTCAGGTAGATATACTTTAAAGTAGCATATGGAATTTCAGTCTACACAATAAGGTTGTGTATCCCAGCCTCACCATCAGTATATAGGTATACTGACTATAGGCAGTCAATCGATTACAATTTAATCGTGATTAATCACGGTTGTCCATAGTTAATCGCGATTAATCACACATTTTTTTATCTGTTCAAAATGTACTTTAAAGGGAGATTCGTCAAGTATTTAACACTTTTATCAACATGGAAGTGGGCAAATATGCTGCTTTATGCAAATGTAAGTATATATTTATTATTGGAAATCAATTAACAATACAACACAATGACAAATATTGTCCAGAAACCCTCACAGGTACTGCATTTCATGCTAATCATAACATGGCAAACTGCAGCCCAACAGGCAACAACAGCTGTCAGTGTGTCAGTGTGCTGACTTGACTGACTTGCCTCAAACTGCATGTGATTCTCATAAAGTGGGCATCTCTGTAAAGGGGAGACTCGTGGGTACCCATAAAACCCATTTTCATTCACATATCTTGAGGTCAAAGGTCAAGGGGACCCCTTTGAAAATGGCCATGACAGTTTTTCCCTTGGTTTGGAGCATTATTTAGCCTCTTTCGCAACAAGTTAGTACAACACGGTTGGTACCAATGGATTCCTTAGGTTTTAGTTTCATATGATGCCATATTTTCCCTCTAGCTTTAAAACTGAGCCCACTACAACCTCCGAAAGATCGATTGTGTTAATGCGTTAAAGAAGTTAGTGGCGTTAAAAGGAATTTGTGTATATGTGTTTACTTTGACAGCCTGATACTGACACATGTCCATAACCACTGCCAATCCTCTTACTTTCTTGCCCTGTGTATCCACGTATGAGTTAGACTTCCTCTAGATATTCCACATGAATAATAAAAAGCCAGATATATTTCCCTGTGGTTGGTCCTCTGTCTAATCAAGACATGCTGGACAGACTGTCCCCAGCTCATCAGACAAGGAAAAAGCAGCCAGAATTATAAACGAAAGGTTGACTTTGAAATTACTTGATTTTCAAATTATGATTATACCCAAGGTCCCCTTTTCAGAATTCCAGTCTGAGGAAAACATCAATAATTATACCACTAATTTAATTGATTGAAAAAGGAAGAAGCTATGTGGTGTCTTCCTGCCTCCACGAATGTCAAACTTTTTCTGGCCGTGTCATCCATGTGAAGGTGAACTGTAATTTCTTCAGTATATTTTAACCTGGACCCTATTTTCCAATGTTTCTGTTTCATTGACTAATGGGGACAACAACTTTTGAAATTGGTCCACTATTGAGAGACAAAAAGTCCACAAAAAGTGTTTGTTTTTGCCACCGACAGGCTCAGATTAGTATAAGAAGTGTCTGACAACATTATGGAAAGGACCAGGAGGAATAAAACAGTTTTCTTTACCTTTTGCTTGATCCAGTCTGTACAGCATTCTATCTCTTTGGGCATAGATATCGAGGCCTAGCAGCAGCTGGTTTACCCTCCTCTACCTGTTGCTCCTCTCTTCCTCTCATCGTCCACTCTTCTATTTGTAGGAGCTCTTTATCCACATTGTCGAAAGCGTCTAATTATTCAGCCATGACACTGAAAAATATGTCAGCTCACACTAAGTTATGCTTTCTTACGGAGCCCCCCTAGAGCCCTAGGAGAAAACTTGTATCATCTCGTTCCCTCGAGTTACTTCATAGAGCACTTCTTCCATTCATTCCTGACTGTCCACATTTCTGATGTACGGAGCCTCCCTAGATGATGTACTTCAATAAGGTGGGAAAGATATTGACGGATTCAAACTTCCTGGATCAATAACTCATAAACATTGTTTGAACACAAACAACTGCTCTTTCTAACCGTAGTAAGGTAGACAACGAGCTGCAACCTCATTTTAATCAACACATAATACATAACGTCGGTCTCTATGTGCAGCCGTCTGAGAGACGAGTTGTCAGGGACCGTCTACAAAGGCAACGCCGAAAAGACAAAAAATATTCAATAGTTTCAGTATTATACAGTGTAATACCACCAAAACAACTTCACACATCAATTATCTCCTCATAGTTGTACTACAACACTTAGTTTGGACAAATATGCTTTTGCATAATTTTGGTGAATTTTTTATATATTCTTAACGTTTTGGTTACGAGTTATTGATCCACGAAGTTTGAATCTGTCAATATCTTTCCAACTTTACCGAAGTACATCATCTAAGGGGCAATGTGTGGACAGTCAGGAATGATTGAAAGAAGTGCTCTATGAAGTAACTTGAGGGAACGAGATACAAACTTAAGGGAATGAGTTAATAAATGTTTTCTCCTAGAGGGTCTAAGGGGGCTCCGTACTTTCTGTAGACTACTCCAACACAACAAACTCTGCCCGGTCGGTGTTGTGTCGAGTACTGTTTCCCGGCAATATGTGTTTCCCCCTAACTTACCCTGAAACAGCCTTTATCCCTATAACCCTAAATACCCAGGGGCGCTATCTTTTCAACAGGAGGAAAACACTACTCAACTGAACTGACTTCAAAATAACACCGCGTTCCGCCGCGTTTTCACCGTCTTCCGGGAACACATCACCTCGCGAGACTTCAGAACGAGACTTCTACTTGAGCGAGACTCTTTCCATTCTTCTTCTTTGGAATCGGCAGGGTTCGTGTCTAAAAGGTAACCCCCAAGTTGTGAAAACAGTCAAGCTCGCAACCTCGTAACTCTTAAACATCTCGCGAGAGTTTTGCAACTTGGGGGTTACCTTATAGACACGACCATTTGGCAGACTAGACGCTGCAGTGGCGTATTGCTGGCCTTCACTGATGATCAAAGATCCTCTTCACAGTTACCCTATTTAGATCAATATTAATGAATGGAGTCATTCTTGCACTAGATGTGTCTGGACACTTTCCATAATGTTGTCAGAGACTTATAATAATCTGAATTGAAACCTGTTTGAAACTGTTATGTGATGATGACTTTTTTGATGAGAACTACCAAATAGGCTTCCACATGAGTCAATACATACTCACATTGTGTCTAAATAAAATATCTTTGGTCATTTAAAAATCTCTTGATCATACTATCTCAGTTTAATTCTAGAAGACAATCGTGTATTTTGCCTTTGGTTGATGAAGTTTAATGTATCTGTACCTGTAATTTGTTCTTCATGCCACTGGATGGAGACATAGAAACAAAATCTAAACTGAATACTGATATCCAAGTTTGCATGTTTGCATTGCATGTCTCATGTTTGCCAGGAGGGATTATGAGCAAATTCACTGTATAATAAGGCAGTAAGGCCAAAGCTAAGACCACAGCAAGTCTTATCAAGTACTACCAACAAGAATCAGTGGCTGGCTCTCTGAATATGTTAGCTTTAGGGGACATGGAGGTCATACTCAGCCAAAGGCTTTTAGGCCTAATTATAATGAGACCACTTCCTTTTCACTCATAGAAAAAGGATACAGTGGGTAGTTTCAGTAATACAGTTCTAAGTAGAGGTCGGTGAAGTGTGACCCTCGGGCAAAAATCATCTTGAGGAAATCAACAAAAAGTCCATTTTAATTTAAAAAAAGTGTCAAACTCAAGAGCGAACTGCATCAGCAAACTGTACAAGCATTAAAAAAAAAGAGAATAAGCATCACACAGTCAAAACAGAATTGAATACAGCAAAACAAACACAACTACTCCTACTCAACATGCCCAAGGTAAATTATATTGTGTAATTATAACAGCACTAATAATAATAATAATAATAATCAACTTTTTTTGTAGAGCTTTTTTTTTTACACACTATTTAAATGGATCAATGATTAGGTTTAGGCAGGCTGTGATAATTAGTCCACTGTAAAAAGGCCAGGGGAAATAATCGATAACAATGTGCATATATTTTTTATTTTAATGCCACTTATTCGTTACATTACAACACTGTGTCATTTCAAGGACACTGAAATCACTGCTACACTGTAACAACGTTTCTGTGTAGAACTGTTCCATGTAACTTGCTGCGCTGTGTTGTGGTGGCCACAACATTCACAACTCCCATTCACCGCTGATTCCTAACTCTCAATCACCTCTTATTAATAAGCCTGCAAGATTAATGCTTATTAGGCCGACTACAGATCACTGAGTCAACGCAACATGTGTTTACAAATATTTCTCCTTATTCTAACATACACTCATGAGCAGCACTGCTACAGCATTTATTAATAATTTCACCACCACTGTCATATATTTGAGATGTATGGGAACACAATATGGCTAAAACTATACATTATATTTGAAAATATTTATGTAAAAGACTTTGCTAACATATCATTTTCATTCATTCATATTTTCACCTCTGTAATCTTAAATTGTATCCAATCAGCCTGAGATCAAGTCCATATCTAACAATGAATCTACAGTTCTGACTGTGTCCTCAATCAGAGCTTTATTATAAGTTAAAACAAAAAAAAAAATCAAACTCCATTTCCTCTGGAGATTTTCTTCTGTCCTGTTAAGTTTATTTAGTTTGAGTTTGGTTGCTCAGATATAAACCCTCACAGTATTACACATACAGTATAGGGCCGCCTAGTGCGGATAGAGATGCACCATCTATATTCACCATATTCATGTACGCCTACTGATAGCCTATATCCAGAGGTGAAATATAACTCAGTACATTTACTCAAGTACTAGAACAAATGTGAGGTACTCGTACTTTACTTGAGTCTTTTCTTTTCATGCTACTTTCTACTTCTACTCCACTACATTTCAGAGGGAAATATAGTACTTTTTACTGCACTTCATTTATCTTACAGCTTTAGCTACTAGTACTACAAATCAAGATTTTTGCAAAGAAAACATATGAAGAGTTTGACTATAACAGCATCTTTTTTGATAATTGTTTCATACAAAAAATGTTCATGGTTCCAACTTATTAAATGTGAAGAGAATCATTTGAGTATATATATTTTAAATAATGTTGAAGTTTGAACTGTTAGTTGGACAAAACAAACATTCTGAAGGTCACTTTGGTCTTTACGTAACTGTGACATCATTTCTTACTATTTTCTTTCACTATTTTTACAAACCAAACAATCAGTAGAGTAATGGAAAAAATAATCAGCAGATTAATCCATAATGAAAATAATCCTTTAATAGTTCAAAATGAGCTCCACCTCAACAAGCTACAACAGTAAAATCACACTTTTACATGAATGCATGCAATAATAATCTCATGATATAATATATAATAGTACTTTTACTTATAATAATTTAATTACATTTTCATGATTATACTTACATACTCTTACTTAAGTAACATTTTCAAAGCAGGACTTTTACTTGTAACAGTCAGAGTATTGTTACAGTGTTGTATTAGTACTTTTACTTTTACCAATATACAATATAAGCTATAAACAAAAGAAAACATGATATAAACAGATAGTGCAAATATTGCCAGTGTGCAAACAGTTTTAGAGTTTTGTGAAATATAAATTTAACTTGCAAAAAAGTATCATCAGTGAAAGCATATTTGGGTTGTTATTACAATATTGTAGGATTGCCTTTGAAATCTTTCAAAGTGCAAAAATGGAGCCAAACTCTCGACTTTAAACACGAAGTGCTGAATTTATAAGGCAACAATGTGGCCTGCTTCCAGATGCTTCCAGTAGACATATCACGGACTACTTAAGAGGAATTTTAGTAAACTAATCTTAGTTTAGGTAGATTTACCCTCAACGACATCCCTGAGAGCTGAGATCCACGCAGGCATCCTCTTACTGTCTGCTCCGCCCACTTATACTTTACGTCTCTTCCCATTGGTTTAAAATCAAACGAAGCCTTCTTAAACTGAGCTCTGATTGGCTCACGGCCAAGTCAATCACTCTTCCCGAGGTCACTCTATGCAAATCGACGAATAGATGCGGAACAGAGTAGTGACGGGAATTACGGCTCTTTTTAGTGAGCCAGATCATTTG